>OZ035834.1:2604418-2635776 GCA_964034765.1 Knipowitschia caucasica | reverse complement strand
ATCAACAAAAGTAAGTATTTGTAGTCAAAACATATAAAAATATATATTGTCACCTTTTCATGCTAATATTCTGGGCCAAATCACGTCTAATCCACACATGTGTCCATTCATTTTGTCCGGGAGGGTCTAGAGAATAATTATATCCAGTTGTTTTTTCTTCAAAGTCATCCTTATAGTAGATATCCACTTGTAACGAACACATTTGAGTTTTGAAAGTTGCCCGAACAAAAATAAAACCGCGTCTTTGCGCACTGTCTGAAGACGCCATTGTTTTTTTTTACCCAGAATCACTGGGTATGTTCGTCTTCCTCTCAGTCTTCCCTTCAAAACAAGCCCTCACTCGGACTTCTCAGTGCTATGGTTTGGAAGGTAGAGTAAGTTTGAGTAAAACAAGCGCACACTAGCTTTAGCGCTCCAGTCATATAGATATCTGTGCGTCACGACAGCATTGTCTTGAGTACCATTGGCTGATTTGGATGTCAATCAAATCATCTTGTAGCCAATAATCTCAGGTTTCAGGCGATGTGTCGGACTTCAAGGTTCCTCCCACAGTTCCAGTCATATTTGAATGCGTAAGAGAGGAAGACGGAGCATTTTCACGGAGAACACGCGCTATAACTATATAAATAATAGCTTTTCTGCAAACATTTCAATATCTGGAAAAAAATGCTATTTATAGCAAGAGTAATAGCCAAAAAATGATATAATTAGATTTTTGGTGTAAAAACATTGATAATTTGCATGTAAAACACTTTTGCACAGTTGGGCACAAAAATTGACCACTTGTGCCGAATGTGCCCATTAGTTACAAAAAAGCCCCAAGCATCAAAACGGTTCCACCCAAAGGTCTAAAATTTCATACAGTTGTTGCCAACACCACAGACATCTGCTCTGGTGAGTTTTAACAACATATCATAAAGTATGTCTTCAGGAGAACCTTTTGAAATTGCCTTTTTTTTTTCGAGACAAAAAAAACTAACTTTTACTCATGTTTGAGAAGGTGTAGTGCAGATTGTGTCCTTCCTAACAAACTGTAACATACATTTCCAGAAACTAGAAGGTGTTACCTTTCAAATGAGGTCTCATAACACAAAATCAGACACAAGATGTCCACACAGTAAGCATTTCTATTTGGGTATCATAATTCGAGAAGAAACAGGCGAAATTAGATGATCCTTAAGGGGTTAAAATAGTTTCTGAAATCTGAGCTGAAGAAGGTGCTTTGATGATCAGAGCGGGATATTTCAAGGGCAGTTAAATGCAAGTTTCTTTAGCTAAATATTATGATAATTTTGACAGTTTTAATGTTTTTTATCTGCAAAATCACAACGACAACATAGCTCGTTTATATTTGGCACCAAGCTGCGTAAGTAAGTTAAAAAATATATTTATATGGCGCATTTTACAGACCAAGGTCACCCAAAGCACTTTACCATTGTTCAAAGTTCAGATATTGTTGATGTGGCTAATGTGTATGTTAGCAATGTGGCTAATGTGTATGTTAGCATTGTGGCTAATGTGTATGTTATATAGCAATGTGGCTAATGTGTATGTTAGCAATGTGGCTAATGTGTATGTTAGCAATGTGGCTAATGTGTATGTTAGCAATGTGGCTAATGTGTATGTTAGCAATGTGGCTAATGTGTATGTTAGCAATGTGGCTAATGTGTATGTTATATAGCAATGTGGCTAATGTGTATGTTAGCAATGTGGCTAATGTGTATGTTAGCAATGTGGCTAATGTGTATGTTAGCAATGTGGCTAATGTGTATGTTAGCAATGTGGCTAATGTGTATGTTAGCAATGTGGCTAATGTGTATGTTAGCAATGTGGCTAATGTGTATGTTAGCAATGTGGCTAATGTGTATGTTATATAGCAATGTGGCTAATGTGTATGTTAGCAATGTGGCTAATGTGTATGTTAGCAATGTGGCTAATGTGTATGTTATTAGCAATGTGGCTAATGTGTATGTTAGCAATGTGGCTAATGTGTATGTTAGCAATGTGGCTAATGTGTATGTTAGCAATGTGGCTAATGTGTATGTTAGCAATGTGGCTAATGTGTATGTTAGCAATGTGGCTAATGTGTATGTTAGCAATGTGGCTAATGTGTATGTTAGCAATGTGGCTAATGTGTATGTTAGCAATGTGGCTAATGTGTATGTTAGCAATGTGGCTAATGTGTATGTTAGCAATGTGGCTAATGTGTATGTTAGCAATGTGGCTAATGTGTATGTTAGCAATGTGGCTAATGTGTATGTTAGCAATGTGGCTAATGTGTATGTTAGCAATGTGGCTAATGTGTATGTTAGCAATGTGGCTAATGTGTATGTTAGCAATGTGGCTAATGTGTATGTTAGCAATGTGGCTAATGTGTATGTTAGCAATGTGGCTAATGTGTTTGTTATATAGCAATGTGGCTAATGTGTATGTTATATAGCAATGTGGCTAATGTGTATGTTAGCAATGTGGCTAATGTGTATGTTAGCAATGTGGCTAATGTGTATGTTAGCAATGTGGCTAATGTGTATGTTATATAGCAATGTGGCTAATGTGTATGTTAGCAATGTGGCTAATGTGTATGTTAGCAATGTGGCTAATGTGTATGTTATATAGCAATGTGGCTAATGTGTTTGTTATATAGCAATGTGGCTAATGTGTATGTTAGCAATGTGGCTAATGTGTATGTTATATAGCATTGTGGCTAATGTGTATGTTAGCAATGTGGCTAATGTGTATGTTATATAGCAATGTGGCTAATGTGTATGTTATATAGCATTGTGGCTAATGTGTATGTTATATAGCATTGTGGCTAATGTGTATGTTAGCAATGTGGCTAATGTGTATGTTAGCAATGTGGCTAATGTGTATGTTAGCAATGTGGCTAATGTGTATGTTAGCAATGTGGCTAATGTGTATGTTAGCAATGTGGCTAATGTGTATGTTAGCAATGTGGCTAATGTGTATGTTAGCAATGTGGCTAATGTGTATGTTAGCAATGTGGCTAATGTGTATGTTAGCAATGTGGCTAATGTGTATGTTAGCAATGTGGCTAATGTGTATGTTAGCAATGTGGCTAATGTGTATGTTATAGCAATTGTGGCTAATGTGTATGTTAGCAATGTGGCTAATGTGTATGTTATATAGCAATGTGGCTAATGTGTATGTTAGCAATGTGGCTAATGTGTATGTTATATAGCAATGTGGCTAATGTGTATGTTAGCAATGTGGCTAATGTGTATGTTAGCAATGTGGCTAATGTGTATGTTAGCAATGTGGCTAATGTGTATGTTAGCAATGTGGCTAATGTGTATGTTAGCAATGTGGCTATATGTGTATGTTAGCAATGTGGCTAATGTGTATGTTAGCATTGTGGCTAATGTGTATGTTAGCAATGTGGCTAATGTGTATGTTAGCAATGTGGCTAATGTGTATGTTAGCAATGTGGCTAATGTGTATGTTATATAGCAATGTGGCTAATGTGTATGTTAGCAATGTGGCTAATGTGTATGTTAGCAATGTGGCTAATGTGTATGTTAGGGCCAATGTGGCTAATGTGTATGTTAGCAATGTGGCTAATGTGTATGTTAGCAATGTGGCTAATGTGTATGTTAGCATGTGGCTAATGTGTATGTTAGCAATGTGGCTAATGTGTATGTTAGCAATGTGGCTAATGTGTATGTTATATAGCAATGTGGCTAATGTGTATGTTAGCAATGTGGCTAATGTGTATGTTTAGCAATGTGGCTAATGTGTATGTTAGCAATGTGGCTAATGTGTATGTTAGCAATGTGGCAATGTGAAAGATAGCAATGTGGCTATGTGTATGTTAGCAATGTGGCTAATGTGTATGTTATATAGCAATGTGGCTAATGTTGTATGTTAGCAATGTGGCTAATGTGTATGTTAGCAATGTGGCTAATGTGTATGTTAGCAATGTGGCTAATGTGTATGTTAGCAATGTGGCTAATGTGTGTATGGTTATATAGCAATGTGGCTAATGTGTATGTTAGCAATGTGGCTAATGTTGTATGTTATATGTGGCTAATGTGTATGTTAAATAGCAATGTGCTAATGTGTATGTTATATAGCAATGTGGCTAATGTGTATGTTAGCAATGTGGCTAATGTGTATGTTAGCAATGTGGCTAATGTGTATGTTAGCAATGTGGCTAATGTGTATGTTAGCAATGTGGCTAATGTGTATGTTATATAGCAATGTGGCTAATGTGTTTGTTAGCAATGTGGCTAATGTGTATGTTAGCAATGTGGCTAATGTGTATGTTAGCAATGTGGCTAATGTGTATGTTATATAGCAATTGTGGCTAATGTGTATGTTCTATAGCAATGTGGCTAATGTGTATGTTAGCAATGTGGCTAATGTGTATGTTATATAGCAATGTGGCTAATGTGTATGTTAGCAATGTGGCTAATGTGTATGTTAGCAATGTGGCTAATGTGTATGTTAGCAATGTGGCTAATGTGTATGTTATATAGCAATGTGGCTAATGTTTTGTTAGCAATGTGGCTAATGTGTATGTTAGCAATGTGGCTAATGTGTATGTTAATAGCAATGTGGCTAATGTGTATGTTTAGCAATGTGGCTAATGTGTATGTTAGCAATGTGGCTAATGTGTATGTTAGCAATGTGGCTAATGTGTATGTTATATAGCAATGTGGCTAATGTGTATGTTAGCAATGTGGCTAATGTGTATGTTAGCAATGTGGCTAATGTGTATGTTATGGGGGGAGTGGAGCCCGCTCCGACTGCGAGTTGGGGCCCGTACACATGTGAAACGAAAGGGTGGGAACAGGGGAGGGGGGCTGTGTGGTCCTTTACACAGACCCCGGAGCGTTTCCTGACCGCCGAAGTTAGGGTGACGCACACTGATATGGCCTGCGGCACCAGTCAGCACATGGAGGGCACGGCGGAGTGCGGGCACGCGCGTTGTGGTTGTAACGTACAGCTGGATAGTCGGTCAGCTCAGAAACCCAGGCAGGCCTTATGACCTGGGTCCTCCGCTATGGCTGTATCAAATGGGGCCACTTCAGACGATGAACTCTGCTCTCATTAGGGCGAGCTCCAGTGCTCTGGGGATTAGGATGTGCCAGTGTGTCTTGTGCGCGAAGTTCTCTGGGAGCCAGGGCACGAATGAACTGGTCCTGGCCGCTCACTTGTAATTCAGGGGGCATATGGGAGTAAGTCGTCGTGTCAGGGTCTCTAAAATTCGTTAGCAATGAGTTGGCTCGCCTGTCAACCTCTGTCGTAGCAGTCTGAGCGCAGGACATCGGGTTGGCTACATTGTCAAAAGCAGGAGGGCCCAACCAAAAGCCCGATACTATCTCCTTAAGCTGGGTTAACAGCAATAAGCATGACAGGGCATCATAGTAAGGCACAGAGCCAGTGGAGTGCTATTATTTTTACAGGACCAGCAGTGCCGCCAACAGTTCAAATTGGGCATAGAGGGCCTCCAGTTGCTTTCCCTGATATTTCGAGTCTTAATTGCATTCGTTCCCTGACGCATTATAGTTGAATTTGTGATTGTCAATCATGGCGGGGGGTTGTCCTTGGCGTCCGCCGTGAAAGCTCCGCTGCCCTCTCGCGGTACCCGTACTAATATGAGCAGAGTGCTCAGAAGTGATTTGTCATAACGTGCTAAGGGATGGGTTCAACTTCACTGTCCATTCACCTACTATTGTTTTCGGGTGCGAGACGGATATCGATGCAATCTCCCCCCCCCCCCCCCCCCCCCCCCAAAAAACAAACTGGCGGACGAGAGACGACACAAGCTAGGAGCGATCAGGCTTTGGAGGCGAACTCGGGGATTTTTCTTCTGACCCATTAGTAACGTCTGGCTCGATGTAATGAATGAGACAGTTGTTTCATGTTGCTTTAATACAAGTGGTTGATGTCGGCCGTAAACGCCAAAAACAGTCACAATTATCAGAACAACAGCCGGTTCGAGTCGGTTGTAAAAAGACATGCGTTATCAAACAATATTCACCCCCCCCAGTAGGCCCGCCTCATCTCGAACCAATCTGTAAGTGCACTAAAACGTGAGAATAACAAGAATTACAGCATTAAATAACATAAAAGCAGGGTCGCTACATACTTTCCAGAAACTATAAGGTGTTACTATCTAATGAGGCATCATAACACAAACATCAGACACAGATGGCAACAATAAGCATTTCCATTTTGGTTCATATATGAAAAGGAACAGGCGAAATTAGGTGCTCATAAAGTGTTAGACAGGTTTTCTAACCACACACTGTGAACTGTGATTTCTAATGCGTTCTTTTTTTTACATTTCAGGACTTTATTTTATCAACATCCATCATATATCTATAATATATTATATTATATTGTTATTGGTTATGGGAAGTGATTTGTGAGCAGGGTGCAATACAATACTTTATAAACCTCTTTCTTTACTAGGTATTATTCTTGATGGCAAAGAGGGCAATGTTTTCTTAAAAAAATAATTATCATTGATTTAAAGTAACCTTGCCTGCACGCTGAATTCTCGCGTATTTGTGTGTTAAAAACACTCGAGAATATTCTTGTTAGCTCGCTTCACTTTCGGTCGAAACCGGGGTGTGCTAGCCCAATCCGCGCGTCTGGGGGTATAGGGCGGGATATCGGGTTGACGAAAGCATGAAGTGCGGGCCGAAGCAAAAAACATGTACGCAGGAGGGACGGAGCAAAGTCAGATTTAGCGAAATCTCCAATTTTTTTTTGAAAGAAGACATGTGAGGCGTCTATGTACATTTCTGACGGCAAACTTGGTAGGCGGGCACACAGCGTACTTCGCCCATCAGCTTCACAGTATTCTGCTGTTACCCTCCTTACGAAAGGATTCTCCGGGAGAAATCAATTGATATGCGGAGAGCGTAAGAGTTTATAAAATCATCAATTGGCTTTTGCCAGCGTTAGATTTAAAGTACTAATTACCAATAGAGATTCTCAGTGCGTCCGATGCCTCGAACTCAGCGGGGCATCGCCATACTGGAGGACAAGCAAACGGAGGTATGATAGTGGGTGCCCGGTACAGCATAAACATGTTCAACTTTGACGTTATTTTGGCTGCAGCAAAAAGGATGGAGACGGGGAAAATACGTTGTGTACCGGATGCCACCGCCCCATCCTTATTCAAGGTTCAAAAACAGAAGAACTTTAAAGAAACGAGAGAAAATGGCACACATATATCGCAACAGCAAAAAACTAAACGTCCACCAGGGCCCGAATATTTTCGTTATCATATCATTTTGTTAAGAAAATCATTTGATGAGGATTTAGTGTTAATCCGAAAACTAAAAGAAGTTTACGGATAAAACATCACAGTTGACTGCAACGTGGGATGCTCATGACTGTAGCTTAGTTGTAGCTAGACTTTGATAGCTTGTAGCATAGACTGTAGCTTAGCTTGTAGCTAGTCTGTAGCTTTGCTTGTAGTAGCTGTAGCTTAGTTGTAGCATAGGGGGATGTCGCTTAGTTGTATCATAGTGTTCCAAGGGTATTGACTTACGAAGGCCAGCATACATGGTGAAGACAGAGCCGTGCTCAGGTTGCCGTGCTAGTATATTATTAATAAAATATACGGTCCTCACAAGTAGACGCAGAAAAGCACCATTGATTTGATGTAATACCTATTTCCATGCGTTTGTATCACACATAGATTAAGGTTTAACAATCAACAATAAATTTAAATCGAAGAATACATATAATATACAATTCTAAACACGTGCACAGAGGTTTTCAGAATTTTCCGTTCATGAAAAAATCAGTTATAATGGACAATTAAGCGACCGCGGTATCATGGATGTACGATAAAAATAAATAAAAATTTGTATGACAATTTTCAGCGTATTGATTCATGAATTTTGGTTGAGTATATATTTAGGGTCACTAACTTGTGAAGGTACAAATGCTATGTTCAGTTTCATGAGTTCGAGAGATTCAAGATTTGAACGAAGTTTATAGATATGTAGCCTGGCTGTTACTCGCCGAGGTTGTCCTCAGTATGTGACGTGGCTGCTGATTCACTGTGACGTGGATTCTATCACAGAATAAATCATATGCATTGTGTAAGACGGAGTCTTTTCCACGAGAAATATATACAAGGTGGTATTAATTATGGCTTTTTTTTCCTCTTTTTTTAAGTTGTAGTGGTGAGTAAAGTTAGAGCCAACGATGGTTTTAACACTACGCGAATTTATATGCATGTTAACAGTTCAAACGTTAATATTATACTACATTGATTAATTTATAAAATTTTTCCATTACCTTAAACGGTGACGTGAAGTTGTGGGAGTAAATATACAATATGAACAAACCATCGAAAACAACGGCGAAAAACGAGCGCTTGTGATGGGTCAGATTCATTTGCATTCTGGTTTTGGTACCATGTTTACCCGATGGGGTATTAACTATGAAAAGTCCCAAAACCACATTTTAAACCAATAAATTTACAATATATAAATTATAGTATTTTTTTTACAAGTGATCTTGAACAACTCATTACTTAATCTTTTAAATTGGGGTTCTCATTTAACACAGAACATAGTGTGGTCTACCTGTTGAACTAGTGGTACGTCTCTTTATAAATCCATCTTTAAGGAAGTCTCTAAACTGGGATGTTTTAAAGAAATGCGACGTTTAATACATGATCTGGCTTAATTTGTATGTGGATAGCCATGTTCTTGCCGGTTTTTCTAGAGGCTGCATAGGATTGTGAAATAAGAAAATTTTTTTGGCTTTTATCGATGGGGTGTATTGAGAGAAGTATAGGCAGGTTGTTGGTCGATGACACATACCGTAAGACAGGTGAATTAGCTGATTTATAAACATTGTGCAGTAATAGTTAACAAAAGGGTAAGATATTAAGGGAAACGTAGTTAAAACATTGCAAGGTTATTGTAAGAAAGTTAAAACCTTTTGCTTACGTGTTGGTGATGGATACCAACGACTGCATTATTTAAGTGTAATTTAAAATTTAACCTGGAACTCGGAGAACCAGATGGCGGTGTTTGCACCGAATGTGAAACTATTGCATTTGGGAAACTGAGCATAGGTATATATTGCAAGATAATGACATATGCAGCAAGCCATTCGTTAGCAACATATATAATACATAACTAAAGAACTTGGTTTTATTTGCTGCAAAGATAGGACTAGTGGACTCTAAAATCAGATGATGTAGCAGTTAGAGCAATCACAGAAACATAAAAGTAGCTTGATATAGCCATCCATAGACCCATTGACCTTCATTACTCAACAAGAAGCTAATTAAATTCTAATTGGAATTATAATTTTTTGGATCGTAAGACCTCTTAACTTTCACCAGTTCACACACGCATACAGACATCAAACTCATTCATAGTGTTATTAAAAAGAACGGTTGAAATAGTGTTATTTATATTTCTCAGATATGTTTAGTCTTATTTTAGGGGTTAGATACAAGCAAACCATCTTGTATTCAATGATAACATGTGGCTAAAGAATTTTGTTTATATCCCAGATTGTAGTCTCCCATCCTGTGTGCGTCCAGCCGTTTCACAGCATCGTGGAGAGAGTTGTGAGTAACGCCAAAGCAAAAAATCAGTCCCACGGCTCCTCCCTTCGGTTTGACAGAGGACTTCAAACGCCGGTCAGGACCATTTCAGCTTTTGTCCGAGACCTTTACAGAGCGAGGCGAGATCGAGCGCGAGCTGCTCCTGCCGTGGAGCTGTTCCCGTCACACATCAGGGATAAGTTTTACCAGTAGCTCGGATTAGCTTTGAACAGGGATCTGCTATCTACCAAATCGGCAGTAGGACGGAGACGCTGAAACCGGTGGATGAGCCCAACTCAAGTCCAAACATCAGTTACAAAACAGATATTACAGATGATTAGATATCTCCATCCAAGAATAAGAAGTCTTTTTTGATGCTACTTATTTCGTTAAGTCATCTTTGTCTTTTTATGCTTAATTTATTGATTAATATTTATGCAAATGCTATAGATTTTTAATTGTAATTCTGCAAAGTTGGAGATTTTATTATTTTAAATCTAGAGAAATTCAATGGTATCTGATTCTGTGTGACTTTGATTCTACTAATCTTTAACTGGTGATAGCACACTTACATTTCCCGACGCTGGGACAAATAAAGAGTCAAAAATCCGTCTAGGTGGGAGGGATTAAAAGAGTTCCGTCTAGGTGATTTCCGTCAAATGAAATTGGTCTGGAAAAAAATATATATATATATATATAATGATAATAATACACACAATGAAATGATTGATTATAAAAATAATATATAGTAATACATATACGTGTGAATCTGTTATATATATATCGATGTATAATAATAATTTGAATATAATTGTATTTATAAGTATATAGAAATAATAAGTAATATAATCACGAGTGGGCCTTGAACGTGCCGTGGCCACGTGAGCGCGTCCGCAAATGAATCAAGGCAATGGGACGTAGCTGAGCTCACGCGCAAATGAAGACGCGATGAAGTTAGCATTGGTAACATAGCGGAGGTGAAACGTTTCTGGAAACTGCACGGAGCTTTTGAAAAGGAGAAGAGGAGGAAAATTGAATTCTTTGAACGGAGCAATAACAGCAGCAGATCTAAACTGGGCGCGTAATAGACGAAAGGTAATTAACGGCAATGCTATTTTACTTAACGGAATGTACAAAACGTTTGCTGCACCAAACATGTCTTGGAGCTTGTTTTGCGATCTTCTTGCAAAACTCAGCCAAAAGAGCTCCATTGTGCGTACTTTGCCATAAAAAATTGCATGTATGGGAAGGGGCGTACGGGCATGCCCATATTTGGGCCGGTCTGTCTGCCTCATACAAAACACATGTTTGTGAAAAGTGTAAATCCGTTGAGAAAGTTTGAGGGGAGCGCGCGTGTCCGCGGGGCACCTGCTGTATGTACTGGAACGGGATTCCACCACCTCAGCGGCCGCAGTGTTCCCGCATCCAGCGGCTCTGAGCTGGACGCAGGAACCGCTCACAACACAACACGGTGAGCGCGTAGCCGCAACGTGACCATGTACCCAAGACCATAAACGCGCACAGGACCATGCGTGTCTTTTCGTAATTTGTGCACCCAATAAATACACCGCTGCAGGAAACAGTCCGCGTCTCCCCTCTCCTCTCGAAGTGCGACTAAATTAAAGCTCGGGTGCCTAAATTTTCCATTGCATTAAAAGTTCATGTTTGAGCCCAAAAGTAAAATGTTTTGAAAAAATTAAACAGATTTAGAGCCAGCTAATGGCTGACATTATGCATTTCAGAAATGTTTTGACCAATTCTCATCCCTGTAACAAACAACAGTATTGTCTGTGTCCACCTCCCTCACTCTGAGACATGTTTATTACTCTGTTTAATGTAGACTATTGCACTTTATTTTTTTGTTGAAACTGTAGACATCCTGATGCTCTACAGTATTTGCTTCCACATACTGTATAAACCAGGGGTCGGCAACCTTTAGTGCTCCTCCAGTGGCTCCTGGAGCCTTTTCAAAAAATGGAAAATGTGTGAGGGCTATATTTTATTCCTAGTTTGAATGTGGTTTCTGTAGGAGGAAAAACATTCCTAACGTATTTCAATGCTGTAAAAATGTGTATAAGTAATATTCAATTTCAACATTTCTGTCAACGTAGTGAGTCATATCCTGTGGCGCGGCCCCGCGGCAGACGGCCGCTGCTGTAAACAAACCGACGTGTGGCACGGATCCCAAAGATAAAAAGAGAACGAGTCGATAATAAGACTGGACTAAGAACAAGACTGAACATTTGCTTTCAGTCAATGAGGAAGGACTGCTTCAAGTTTGCGATGTAATAGGAAGTTTTGTTGCAACACGAGGAACAATGAAGCACTAAATACCGTTCACAGGGATTACGTGAAGGATTCTTTCATACAAAATCCAGAGCACCTTTTTCAGACTTCAAAAACTCCGCAAAGACTGTGAAAGAAAAGGCCATTAAGGACATTCAGCTCCAGCAAACTTCAGCCTGTGACGTAATCGATATGAGTGGACAGTGCAGGTGTGTGACCTTTGAGCCAAAAAGCAGATTTATTTACTGTATTTCTACAGTTGCATGAAGGCAAAAAAATGGAAGTCAAAGTTAAAGCAGAGTCATCACGTGGTGCGTCATTCTCTCCCAGGACACGCTGCAGTGAAAACACACATTTGATAATCATGAATGCTATCCATGTATTTGTAGCCTTTACTTGGTCATTTAGATATTAGGCTAATGTAGCTATGTAGCTACATTGTGTAACCTTCATATAAGTTTTATACAAGGCTGTTATTTTTTTGCGGCTCCAGACAGATGTTTTTAGTATTTTTTGTCAAATATGGCTCTTTGAACCTTTTGAGTTGCCGATCCCTGGTATAAACAAACTGTAAAAAACGTGACAAAAACATGCCTGGGCCGGTAAAAAATGCCTGGGCCGTCCAGCCCTGTAGAAATGAAAAAAAGTTTTGAAAAAATGCCCGGGCCGTTTTTTTGTCCCAGTCCAGTGGCCGCATGGAAAATAACGTTCAGAATATCACTACCGCTGGTAGATTTATTTAAATCATTTGCAGTTGATCGAAGTGCACTGTGCACTCAAACTTGATAGGGAAACCTTTTTCTTAAATATTGACGTGTCCACAAACAAATGTGGACAGAATTTGATCGTACTTTTGCAATATTTTGACGAGGACAGAGCCAAAGTGTTGACGCTCCATATCGCCTCAAGTAAAGCTACTCTCACTAATATTCTGTCAAAAAGTTTACTCGTTGCTTGATCCACTTATATTTCATATCAAAATACACTGTATATCTTTGAAGAATTCATTTGAGCTGTATTCAATATACAATCTATTATACAATAATATATTGTAATTACAAATATAACTTGGTCCTGCATATTACTGTGATTTACATGTGATAAATTTCCATGCAAAAATTTTCAGTCAAATCTTTTTTTTTTGCTTTAACCCCTGAGATAGATATATAGATACAGTAGATACATAGATACAGTAGATAGATAGATACAGTAGATATATAGATACAGTAGATAGATACAGTAGATACAGTGGATAGATACAGTAGATACAGTAGACAGATACAGTAGATACAGTAGACAGATAGATACAGTAGATAGAAACAGTAGATAAATAGATACAGTAGATATATAGATACAGTAGATAGATAGTGTATTATGTAATAAATAATATAGGGTAATGTTTTTGTAGTGCACAGATTCTTAGTTAAGAGTGAAAAGCTCTTTTATGTTTTTATATATTTTTTTTTTTAAGAAGAACAAGTCTCTTCTGACCGTGGACATTACTCGCTCCACCTTTGTCTGATGATGATGTGTGCGTAAGTCACCCTTTCATCTCTGCAGTGTATTCATCTGAAGAATGAAGTGCTGACCCTGACCCTGACACTAAAACATACTGTTCATAATGTTCTGCCTTAACATGTCTCTGCACAACGTTTGGGAAAATGTTTTAGCCGTTAACCCTCTAGAGTCTAAACCAGGGGTCCCCAGATCTTGGGCTTCTTGGGCTTTAAGAGCACTGGTCCGATCACCACCCATGTCTTTTTAGTCCAAATAACTCACATTCTATATTTCACCAGTCTGACAGGGACAACACGGATCTAAATTTGTCCTTGGGGGGCCTCCGTAGATTCCCACATACCATTTATCTGCAGGTCAGCGGTGAGCCTGAGCAGTCTGAGTTATGAGTGCCCTTGTCCATAAAGTGCTCTAGGCCCAGACTCAGATAACATGTAAAGTCCTGGGATAGCGACCGCCACCGGCATAAAAGGACTGTATTCTGGAGCCGGGAGACAGCAAACCGGTTTACTAAACAGATTTATCCACTGCTTTGGTAATGGGGAACCACATAGGAACCACTTGTCATGAAAATTGGACACGGTGACAAGAAAATATGGGATGCAAATTGGCTTGTCAGAGACGACGGCAATTTTCCGTGGCATTAGCACGCAAAGCATTTTAAAAGTGATGCAATTTTGCGACACGCCACCGGAAAACAACCGCTCTTTGCTAAAAAAAAAAAAGGTAAGAATGAAGAAAACAGCCGCATGAAATGTCAGCGAGCATGAGCGAGCAGGTGATGACTTCAGATGTGTCTTTTCATGCATGCTCTGAAAGACTCTGAAGTCCCAGTGACTCAGACCATGCTCAAAAACAAACAATTTGGTGTTATAACCTTAAACATTAAAGTAGCAATAGGTTTTCATTAAAGGGCCCTAATCTGGTATAATAATAATAAAACATATTCTTTATCGCGGGGGCAGCAGTCTAAGCAGAGACGCCCAGACTTCCCTATCCACACATACTTCCTCCAGCTCGTCCGGGGGGACCCCAAGGCGTTCCCAGGCCAGCTGAGAGACATAGTCCCTCTGTGTCCTGGGTCTTCCCCGGGGCTTTATCCCGGTGGGATGTGCCCGGAACACCTCCCCAGGGAGGCGTCCAGGAGGCATCCGGAACAGATGAACCACCTCAACTGGTGCCTTTTGATGTGGAGAAGCAGCGGCTCTACTCCGAGCTCCTCCCGTGTGACTGAGCTCCTCACCCTATCTCTAAGGGAGCAGCCACTCTGCGGAGGAAGCTCATTTCGACCGCTTGTATCCGCGATCTCGTTCTTTCGGTCATTACCCAAAGTTCATGACCATAGGTGAGGGAGGGAACGAAGATTGACCGGTAAATTGAGAGCTTTGCCTTTCGGCTCAGCTCCCGCTTTACCACAACGGTCCGATACAGCTCTGACTGCAGACGCTGCTCCCTCTTCCCCACAACGGTCCGATACAGCTCTGACTGCAGACGCTGCTCCCTCTTCACCACAACGGTCCGATACAGCTCTGACTGCAGACGCTGCTCCCTCTTTACCACAACGGTCCGATACAGCTCTGACTGCAGACGCTGCTCCCTCTTTACCACAACGGTCCGATACAGCTCTGACTGCAGACGCTGCTCCCTCTTCACCACAACGGTCCGATACAGCTCTGACTGCAGACGCTGCTCCCTCTTTACCACAACGGTCCGATACAGCTCTGACTGCAGACGCTGCTCCCTCTTCACCACGACGGTCCGATACAGCTCTGACTGCAGACGCTGCTCCCTCTTTACCACGACGGTCCGATACAGCTCTGACTGCAGACGCTGCTCCCTCTTCACCACGACGGTCCGATACAGCTCTGACTGTAGACGCTGCTCCCTCTTTACCACAACGGTCCGATACAGCTCTGACTGCAGACGCTGCTCCCTCTTCACCACAACGGTCCGATACAGCTCTGACTGCAGACGCTGCTCCCTCTTCACCACAACGGTCCGATACAGCTCTGACTGCAGACGCTGCTCCCTCTTTACCACAACGGTCCGATACAGCTCTGACTGCAGACGCTGCTCCCTCTTTACCACAACGGTCCGATACAGCTCTGACTGCAGACGCTGCTCCCTCTTTACCACAACGGTCCGATACAGCGACCGCATCACTGCGCACACTGCACCGATCCGCCTGTCAATCTCACGCTCCATCCTTCCCTCACTCGTGAACAAGACCCCGAGATACTTGAACTCCTCCACTTGAGGAAGGACCTCTCCACCCACCTGCAGAGGGCAAGGCACCTTTTTCCGGTCGAGCACCATGGCCTCGGATTTGGAGCTCAGAATCAGAATCAGAATTTCTAAATTACTTTTCCAGCCTCTAAATCTTGTTATTGTTTTCATTTCGATGTCCCGCCCTCCACCGTTTCACCAATCAGAAAGTCCGTGATCCGGGCGCCAGAACTCACCGTGTGGAGCTAATCTCACTGGTAAAGAACCATGTGGCCGGTGAGGCTGATCTACTGACACGTTGGTGAATGCTGATTGGACGGTCTCCATTGCTCCATGCTTGTATTTTGTAACATCTGTGTTTGTGCTGTCTCTACCATTGACAATAAAACATGTCTTCTGTCGGAATTAAAGACACCATTTTCTTCAGGAGGTAAAGAATAGCATGGTCAATCTGCTTCAATCTTTATCCATCCCAACGATTGAGATAAAAGTCGTATCCATAGATTCCCAGCCCATGCAGCAGCCTCTGTTCTACACTCAGCCTGCTCTAATGGAATCAGCATGCTCACATTTAATATTTTATGGATAATGTGTATTAACCTGTCTCTTGAGATAGAAACTCCACTGAGGCTGATGGGCCCGAAATCACAGACAACGAAGGCAGTTAGAGCAGAACAATCCTGTGATGTGGTTTGTACTGGACCAGGGAGAATGTTCTAGAAACTGTCAGCTGCAGACACACAACATATGGATATATACTGACGACAAATCAATCTGGAGAGACTCAAGACCAAAATTGTATCAGAATTAGTTTTTATTTATTGTCGAGGTGCCTGGATAAACACCAGCAGACTTATTGAGGATTATTATATTAATGGTTTAGCTTCGGTGATTAGACCCCGGCAGGGAAACTGCGTAACGTCTGCAAAAGGGAGTTTAATACAAATGTTGAGCATTCGACCCCCTGGGACCTAGAACCAATAGAACAATATCCCAATGTGGCCCCCAGGAGAAAACCATTGCCCACCCTAACATCAGACCTAACCCTAACATCAGACCTAACCCCAACTAACATCAGACCTAACCCTAACATCAGACCTAACCCTAACATCAGACCTAACCCTAACATCAGACCTAACCCTAACATCAGACCAAACCCTAACATCAGACCAAACCCTAACATCAGACCTAACCCTAACATCAGACCTAACCCTAACATCAGACCTAACCCTAACATCAGACCTAACCCTAACATCAGACCTAACCCTAACATCAGACCTAACCCTAACATCAGACCTAACCCTAACATAAGACCTGACCCTAACATCAGACCTAACCCTAACATCAGACCTAACCCTAACATCAGACCTAACCCTAACATCAGACCTAACCCTAACATCAGACCTAACCCTAACATAAGACCTAACCCTAACATCAGACCTAACCCCAACTAACATCAGACCAAACCCCAACTAACATCAGACCTAACCCTAACATCAGACCTAACCCTAACATCAGACCTAACCCTAACATCAGACCTAACCCTAACATCAGACCTAACCCTAACATCAGACCTAACCCTAACATCAGACCTAACCCTAACATCAGACCTAACCCCAACTAACATCAGACCTAACCCCAACTAACATCAGACCTAACCCTAACATCAGACCTAACCCTAACATCAGACCTAACCCCAACTAACATCAGACCTAACCCCAACTAACATCAGACCTAACCCCAACTAACATCAGACCTAACCCTAACATCAGACCTAACCCTAACATCAGACCTAACCCTAACATCAGACCTAACCCTAACATCAGACCTAACCCTAACATCAGACCTAACCCCAACTAACATCAGACCTAACCCTAACATCAGACCAAACCCTAACATCAGACCAAACCCTAACATCAGACCTAACCCTAACATCAGACCTAACCCTAACATCAGACCTAACCCTAACATCAGACCGAACCCTAACATCAGACCTAACCCTAACATCAGACCGAACCCTAACATCAGACCTAACCCTAACATCAGACCTAACCCTAACATCAGACCTAACCCTAACATCAGACCTAACCCTAACATCAGACCTAACCCTAACATCAGACCTAACCCTAACATCAGACCTAACCCTAACATCAGACCTAACCCCAACTAACATCAGACCTAACCCCAACTAACATCAGACCTAACCCTAACATCAGACCTAACCCTAACATCAGACCTAACCCCAACTAACATCAGACCTAACCCCAACTAACATCAGACCTAACCCCAACTAACATCAGACCTAACCCTAACATCAGACCTAACCCTAACATCAGACCTAACCCTAACATCAGACCTAACCCTAACATCAGACCTAACCCTAACATCAGACCTAACCCTAACATCAGACCTAACCCCAACTAACATCAGACCTAACCCTAACATCAGACCAAACCCTAACATCAGACCAAACCCTAACATCAGACCTAACCCTAACATCAGACCTAACCCTAACATCAGACCTAACCCTAACATCAGACCTAACCCTAACATCAGACCTAACCCTAACATCAGACCTAACCCTAACATAAGACCTAACCCTAACATCAGACCTAACCCTAACATCAGACCTAACCCCAACTAACATCAGACCAAACCCCAACTAACATCAGACCTAACCCTAACATCAGACCTAACCCTAACATCAGACCTAACCCTAACATCAGACCTAACCCTAACATCAGACCTAACCCTAACATCAGACCTAACCCTAACATCAGACCTAACCCCAACTAACATCAGACCTAACCCCAACTAACATCAGACCTAACCCTAACATCAGACCTAACCCTAACATCAGACCTAACCCTAACATCAGACCTAACCCCAACTAACATCAGACCTAACCCCAACTAACATCAGACCTAACCCCAACTAACATCAGACCTAACCCCAACTAACATCAGACCTAACCCTAACATCAGACCTAACCCTAACATCAGACCTAACCCTAACATCAGACCTAACCCTAACATCAGACCTAACCCTAACATCAGACCTAACCCTAACATCAGACCTAACCCTAACATCAGACCTAACCCTAACATCAGACCTAACCCTAACATCAGACCTAACCCTAACATCAGACCTAACCCTAACATCAGACCTAACCCTAACATCAGACCTAACCCCAACTAACATCAGACCTAACCCTAACATCAGACCAAACCCTAACATCAGACCAAACCCTAACATCAGACCTAACCCTAACATCAGACCTAACCCTAACATCAGACCTAACCCTAACATCAGACCTAACCCTAACATCAGACCTAACCCTAACATCAGACCTAACCCCAACTAACATCAGACCTAACCCCAACTAACATCAGACCTAACCCCAACTAACATCAGACCTAACCCTAACATCAGACCTAACCCTAACATCAGACCTAACCCTAACATCAGACCTAACCCTAACATCAGACCTAACCCTAACATCAGACCTAACCCTAACATCAGACCTAACCCTAACATCAGACCTAACCCCAACTAACATCAGACCTAACCCCAACTAACATCAGACCTAACCCTAACATCAGACCTAACCCTAACATCAGACCTAACCCTAACATCAGACCTAACCCCAACTAACATCAGACCTAACCCCAACTAACATCAGACCTAACCCCAACTAACATCAGACCTAACCCTAACATCAGACCTAACCCTAACATCAGACCTAACCCTAACATCAGACCTAACCCTAACATCAGACCTAACCCTAACATCAGACCTAACCCTAACATCAGACCTAACCCCAACTAACATCAGACCTAACCCTAACATCAGACCAAACCCTAACATCAGACCTAACCCTAACATCAGACCTAACCCTAACATCAGACCTAACCCTAACATCAGACCGAACCCTAACATCAGACCTAACCCTAACATCAGACCTAACCCTAACATCAGACCAAACCCTAACATCAGACCTAACCCTAACATCAGACCTAACCCTAACATCAGACCTAACCCTAACATCAGACCTAACCCTAACATAAGACCTAACCCTAACATCAGACCTAACCCTAACATCAGACCTAACCCTAACATCAGACCTAACCCTAACATCAGACCTAACCCTAACATCAGACCTAACCCCAACTAACATCAGACCTAACCCCAACTAACATCAGACCTAACCCTAACATCAGACCTAACCCTAACATCAGACCTAACCCTAACATCAGACCTAACCCTAACATCAGACCTAACCCTAACATCAGACCTAACCCTAACATCAGACCTAACCCTATCGTTAGCTCTGAGCCTAGCCCCTAACATTAGCCCTAACATTAGCCCTAACATTAGCTCTGACACTAGCCCTTAACATTAGCTCTGACCTAATGGCAGCACGGTGGCTGAGTGGATAGCACTCTCACCTCTCAGCAAGAAGGTCCTGGGTTCGAATCCCGGTCGGACCAGGGCCTTTCTGAGTGGAGTTTGCATGTTCTGCCCGTGTCTGCGTAGGTTTCCTCCGGGTACTCCGGTTTCCCCACCACTAAAAATATGTACAATAACATTAGAATAAGAACTAACAAGTGCTTAGTAAATAACAATCAAGAACAAAAAACAACTGTAAATTGTACATATATTAGCACTTTATTATGTTAATTAATGAGGGCTAAACTAAAGTGTGGCCCTATATTCTTAAGTCTACCTGTCGGGACATGACTATGAGTGGAAGGGAGATATTTGGTTGCGACTTTAGCATGAGGGCCATCTCTGAACCCAGACTCTCATTTCACTGCAACATCTCGGTTGACATTTGGATGTTGGCCCCGCGTCACTCAGAGGTGCAGGAAATATAATGGAAAAAAACATATCAAATAACAACAACTAAACTTTTAAATTCCCTCCGGCCACTACAGTCCAAAACAGTATTGAGCTGAACTGAGACCGGTTTGTTTATGAATTTGGGCTCTGTGTAGGTAAATGTATTTTGGTTAAGAAAGTACTTTACTAGCAGTGATTAAAGGTGCAGTGAAGGATTTGTGTTAGCTTTTAGCATTAGCATCTAAGTAGCATCGAGTCAAAACCACTCCCCCGTGTCCTCCACCAAACCCGACCCCTGCACATGAAGCTGTTTCTGTAATAACACAGTCTGTGACGAAGCCTCAGCTTGAAATGTGAAAGTATGAAACAACATTAGGCTCAAGTCTGTGAGTGATTAGCCGCTATACTTGACACATGCTAGCTTCCACTAACGAACTACTTAGCAAATCCAGACGGCCGTAGCATTACATTGGTTTCGCTCCAAAATATTTATTTTTTGAGGCTACCATTACTATTTTTAAACACATCGACTCGACTAGTTTTGGGGGTTTAGGGACGTTTCCCACAAGATTATAAAAATAGTGTCTGTAAAGCTCATTGACTGTATTTTTTGTGTGAAATAATGAGACATGAATCAATGTAATTCAACCTTTTTGTTTTAATTTCACAGTGGAAGCGCCGATTCGCTGCTGGATTGATCCCAGTTTAGCTCAAGGCTTGTTTTACTGTCGCCTCACGCTCATAGACTGTTAAAATCCAACATTAGGTGATCCTCTCTGTTGTTTTGCCTGTGCCCAAATATCATCTGCCTGTTGTGCCTGGAAACTAGGGCTGAAACAACTAATCGATTAATCGACGACTAATCGATTATTGAAATAGTCGACAACTATTTTAGTAATCGATTAATCGTTTTCTGGTTCACACGGACTCAAACAGAGCAAAAATGACATGAAAATGTAGTATTTTTGATTAAAACCGACTTTGTTTTTATAATTTCATGAATATCTGTCTGTCTCATCCAATCAGAGCAGAATTAGCACAAAGAGCCTGTTACAAACATTTACTTTAAGTTTACGCCTCAATACGTCTTCGAGTGTTGCCACTTTAGCTTTTTGTGATGAAAAAAATTTTTTTTTCTACACAATTCACAGCCAAGCGATTACTCGATTAATCGATTACAAAATAATCGTTAGTTGCAGCTCTACTGGAAACGCATCAGGATTTACCCGAGTGAGTTGGAGGACGTGTGGATGGACAGAGACGTCTGGGCTTATCTGCTCAGACCGCTGCGGCTGCCACTGAGCAACGGATAAAGCGGAAGAAAATGGACGGATATGTTTTAAAATGCATGATTTCCAAGTGGAACATTCATTATTTACATAGCAGGTTTCACACAGGGCTTTCTCAGCACAATTAAAGAACATTGTGTTACTTTTACACTTAACGGGACATCACAAAATATCGTGTCTTGTCGTACGCCTCAAAATTACAAACTTTGCAAGACTTATTATTTCCTCCTCATGACGTTGTTCTTTCTGTCTCTTCCAGTCTTATTAGTCGTGTTACATTGTTGGCATAGACTTTAAAATATGAACAGATGTAGTCACGCCAATCTCTGCCTTCTGAGGGCAGTTTCGAAATGGCCGCAGGGGCTGGAAAATGTGAAAAAAACACATTTGTGCATGAGTTAGCTGCATTAGCCACATTCTTTTATCAAGTGCATTCTGAAGTCCACATCGGCTAAACTAGACCGGTCCAAGAGCCACTTTTGGACCAAGAACCACTTTTGGACCAGAGCCACTTTTGGACCAAGAGCCACTTTTGGACCAAGAGCCACTTTTGGACCAAGAGCCACTTTTGGACCAAGAAGCACTTTTGGACCAAGAGCCACTTTAGGACCAAGAGCCACTTTTGGACCAGAGCCACTTCTGGACCAAGACCCACTTTTGAACCAAGAGCCACTTTTGGACCAAGACCCACTTTTGGACCAAGACCCACTTTTTGAACCATCCTGTAAAGCCATTATCGAGCGGTAAGAATGCTATACATTAACATTGGCTAAATCTTCTGCTGGGTCCACCCCCACAGGCTCGGGGTGGTATTGCAGCATGTTAACGCACGTCATTTCGGACCTTTTAGACCCGGGACCAGCCCCCACTGATTACTGGTGATTGAGCAGCATGTCTCCTCCTACATTCTCTCACCGGGGCCAGCCTTATGGTCCCGGCGGCTCCGCTCCAGCCTCCCCTGAATACTGATTAGACCCTCCATCGCTCACAGAGAAGAGCCACTCCATCTGAGGGAAAGCATATTTTTTAAGCGCTCAGTAAAAACGCTTTGTCTGACTTCCATTTTGAGCTCAACATGAGGTGGAGATTTTTCTCTTTTTTTCCCTTTTCAAGCCACAGTCCTCATCTTGAAGTCCATTCCTCTGGTCTTTGAGTATAAAAGCCTGTTGATTGGAGTGGCCAGAGTGAAGTGTGCATGTAGCATTAAGGTTGTAGAGGTGAACGGTTTCAGCACTTTACCACAAGAGCTGGAAGTCGTCTGTGAGTCAAAAGAGGTCATGTGATTGTGTGTTGGCCACGGTTATATCATACCACGAGAAACCTTCTTATGCAGCAGGGTCCAAGCCCATCAGGCGCCCGAGGCTGTAATATATCATGGCCCCCCTCGTCCACTTGTGCAGGGCGCCACAGTGAGTAAGTAAGTAAGTAAGTAAGTAAGTTTTAATTTATATACCGCCTTTTCACTGCAGATCTGAGTCTCAAAGCGGTTTACAATTGTTAATTTTTGGGCATTTGTCTCTCACTCCACACAGAGATGGGAGTGGGGTCGCCAGTACAGGAGGCACATGCCAGAACTATTGGACATATTTTTAGTGGTAGGGGAAACCGGAGTCCCCGGAGGAAACCTACGCAGACACGGGGAGAACATGCAAACTCCACTCAGAAAGGCCCTGGTCCGACCGGGATTCGAACCCAGGACCTTCTTGCTGAGAGGCGAGAGTGCTATCCACTCAGCCACCGTGCCGCCCAGCATGTGTGTAGTCGCAAAACTCTTTCAGATCTTAAAAAAATTATCATTAAAAACCAATTTGTACCAATATCGCAGACATTGTATCCAGTTTTCTTGCCATTTCCAAAGTAAAAGCGATGATGAATATTTGTTTGCACGGTAGTAGATGGTATCACAGTGTGCAGTGAAAATTATCTGTGACTCTTCTGGCCACCCAGGAAAAGCCTTGTTCCAGCTTCTTCCCTCTGGAAGAAGATACTGTTCTCTGAGATGCAGGACATCTCGTTATGCTAATAGTTTTTTTCCACGAGCTGTTATCAGTGTGAATAGAGCACTTTAATGTTTTTGCACTTGTACAGATCTGTTTTAAGTTGGTCAACTTCACAGTGACATTTGTTTACTGTTTTTAAAATGTGTTTTATTTTTGTCTTTTAATGTTGTTTTGTGTCTGTACTTGTCCTGTGCACACTGGGAACTTTTACTAATGTATTCCAATGTAGTGTTACTGCAAATGGCGATTAAATGAATCTGAATCTGAAACACTTTTTCAGACCAAAAGAGAGAAGTTTAAAGTTGAAGTGCATTTTAGCGGCTCAACAAAAACACATCATACAAACAAAACAAACAAAAAGATAATTCTAAAAACAGCTACATTAGTAATAACATTCAGCAGTACTTTAGGTCACAGCAGCGGAGGGGGAGCAGCCATTTTCTCTGCCCCGGTCCAAAGTAAAATGCTAAATGCTGTGTTTGTTCCTCCGGTGGTCTGGACCTGTGTGCAAAAAAATAATGTCATGTTTTTTTCTAACCCATTATTTATCCATTTCTGGGCCGGGGGGCGATCAGAGCTGCGCCCAAGTCTCACCAGTCCCTCTGATCCTCTGCAGGGGGTGGGTCCACAGGAAGATGGCTTCTCCGTGATCGAAGACATGGCCTTGGTCTTTCAGCGGGGGCTTCAGGCCATGTAAGTAAGTCATGTTTATTTATATAGCGCATTTTAGAGACCAAGGTACAGACCCAAAGCCCTTTCCAATGTTCAGTCAGATATTGTTCTTATTATTCCACACACGGTGATGACAGAAGCGAGTCCAGAACACACCATTCACTCTCTCATTACATTCATACCTATTGTGCATGTTTTTAGTGGGGTTAAGTGTCTTGCCCAGGGACACAACGGCAGCCGACATCAGTGGGAGCAGGTGATATGGGTCGTGGTGGATTTGAACCCACGAGCATTAGGTCCAAAGACTAGTGCTCTACCAACTGAGCCACTGTCGCCCCTACAAAAAAATGTTCTTTCCCATTTCTGACTCTGGGTTAGGGATAGGTTGTTGTGTGTGTTGTGTGTCCGTGTGCAGTGATTGTATTGACACCAGTAAGTCCAGATGTTGTGTATCGGCCATTTTGTTTCCGTGGATATCGTCGGGATGAAGAATGGTCGGTTCAGGACGAGCACGACTTGTGTGTCTTCGTGCAGATGTAGTTATTGTCGTGGTTTCTCTTCTCACTTTGATGAATGTTTAACACGGTCTTAGTGTCTCCTCGACGGATGGCAGTGACAGAAAAGATTAGATTATGTTTATTACATTATTTTATGCTCAGTTTAGGCAGATTTATTCCACTACACAAAGTACGACTGTTAAGGGACTGCACTTTCTCGGTTTAGTCGTGTAAAAGTCATGTATAACAATAAAAACAACATAACACTGGTCATAAGAACACTGTTGGTAGAATCAAGAATATTTATTGTTACTGAAAAAGTTAAACCCTTTTTATCGTCTAAACATTATGAGTTACTTCCTTTGGTTTTTACACTTTCTTGCAAAAACACAGAAGTACTTATTTTTTCCTACATATTTACAATTCCTTAGCGTCATAAACAATCAAAAAAAGTAATTTTCCATAATTTTGATAATGTTAAACAGTTCAACCCCTTTTACTAAAACACAAAATGCTTCTGTACCTTTTAACCTTGTTTATTTCTGTACTTGCCTGATGCACACCGGGGACTTTTGTACAAGTATTCCAAAGTGGTTTTACTGCAAATGGCAAATAAACTGAATGTGAAGGACTCGGTGTGAAAGAGTGGCCACATTCGTCTTTTGTCCTTTTGCCGTTTGAAAAGAACAAGAGACGATGCATCATCAGAGCCCAAACACAAACAGAACATGTCCTTCTTTCTCTTTTAGAGTCTGATGCGAGACCGAGCCCCGTGATCCAAGATGGCGTCCTGTTCAAATAAACGGCCTGTGCTCAGTAGTTCATGGGACTTTACAGGGACCGGGAGATGAGCAGAACTCGCCTATATTTGGGCATCGTCTGGTCCTCCTGGTTCTGTGCAGTGGACGAGCTCCCATGATGCTTTGCACCAAATACACGTGTGTGGCTCTCGTGCACGTGCACAGAGGGGCTCGGCCGCGCTCTGACCAATCAGAGCTGATCAGAGCAGCAGCAGGGCGGAGTCAGAGCGGGAAGGAAAGGAGCAGAGTTTGTGGCAGTAAAGTGTGGATTTAAAGAAAACAAGGATTTAAGAAGAAAAAAAGTTCAGGACGACAAGGGACACTAACATCCCCACAAAATCTGACCTTTATGAAAGCTGTAGGTTCTCTGTCAGGTTCTCTGTCAGGTTCTCAGTCAGGTTCTCAGTCAGGTTCTCAGTCAGGTTCTCAGTCAGGTTCTCAGTCAGGTTCTCAGTCAGGTTCTCAGTCAGGTTCTCTGTCAGGTTCTCTGTCAGGTTCTCAGTCAGGTTCTCAGTCAGGTTCTCTGTCAGGTTCTCTGTCAGGTTCTCTGTCAGGTTCTCAGTCAGGTTCTCTGTCAGGTTCTCTGTCAGGTTCTCAGTCAGGTTCTCAGTCAGGTTCTCTGTCAGGTTCTCTGTCAGGTTCTCAGTCAGGTTCTCAGTCAGGTTCTCAGTCAGGTTCTCAGTCAGGTTCTCAGTCAGGTTCTCAGTCAGGTTCTCTGTCAGGTTCTCTGTCAGGTTCTCTGTCAGGTTCTCTGTCAGGTTCTCTCTGTCAGGTTCTCTGTCAGGTTCTCAGTCAGGTTCTCAGTCAGGTTCTCAGTCAGGTTCTCTGTCAGGTTCTCTGTCAGGTTCTCTGTCAGGTTCTCAGTCAGGTTCTCAGTCAGGTTCTCAGTCAGGTTCTCAGTCAGGTTCTCTGTCAGGTTCTCTGTCAGGTTCTCAGTCAGGTTCTCAGTCAGGTTCTCAGTCAGGTTCTCTGTCAGGTTCTCAGTCAGGTTCTCAGTCAGGTTCTCAGTCAGGTTCTCAGTCAGGTTCTCTGTCAGGTTCTCAGTCAGGTTCTCTGTCAGGTTCTCTGTCAGGTTCTCTGTCAGGTTCTCTGTCAGGTTCTCAGTCAGGTTCTCAGTCAGGTTCTCAGTCAGGTTCTCAGTCAGGTTCTCAGTCAGGTTCTCTGTCAGGTTCTCTGTCAGGTTCTCAGTCAGGTTCTCTGTCAGGTTCTCTGTCAGGTTCTCTGTCAGGTTCTCAGTCAGGTTCTCAGTCAGGTTCTCAGTCAGGTTCTCAGTCAGGTTCTCAGTCAGGTTCTCAGTCAGGTTCTCAGTCAGGTTCTCTGTCAGGTTCTCTGTCAGGTTCTCAGTCAGGTTCTCAGTCAGGTTCTCTGTCAGGTTCTCTGTCAGGTTCTCTGTCAGGTTCTCAGTCAGGTTCTCTGTCAGGTTCTCTGTCAGGTTCTCTGTCAGGTTCTCAGTCAGGTTCTCAGTCAGGTTCTCAGTCAGGTTCTCAGTCAGGTTCTCTGTCAGGTTCTCTGTCAGGTTCTCTGTCAGGTTCTCAGTCAGGTTCTCAGTCAGGTTCTCAGTCAGGTTCTCAGTCAGGTTCTCAGTCAGGTTCTCTGTCAGGTTCTCTGTCAGGTTCTCTGTCAGGTTCTCTGTCAGGTTCTCAGTCAGGTTCTCAGTCAGGTTCTCAGTCAGGTTCTCTGTCAGGTTCTCTGTCAGGTTCTCAGTCAGGTTCTCAGTCAGGTTCTCAGTCAGGTTCTCAGTCAGGTTCTCTGTCAGGTTCTCTGTCAGGTTCTCAGTCAGGTTCTCAGTCAGGTTCTCAGTCAGGTTCTCAGTCAGGTTCTCAGTCAGGTTCTCTGTCAGGTTCTCTGTCAGGTTCTCAGTCAGGTTCTCAGTCAGGTTCTCTGTCAGGTTCTCTGTCAGGTTCTCTGTCAGGTTCTCAGTCAGGTTCTCTGTCAGGTTCTCTGTCAGGTTCTCTGTCAGGTTCTCAGTCAGGTTCTCAGTCAGGTTCTCAGTCAGGTTCTCTGTCAGGTTCTCTGTCAGGTTCTCAGTCAGGTTCTCAGTCAGGTTCTCAGTCAGGTTCTCAGTCAGGTTCTCAGTCAGGTTCTCTGTCAGGTTCTCTGTCAGGTTCTCTGTCAGGTTCTCAGTCAGGTTCTCAGTCAGGTTCTCAGTCAGGTTCTCTGTCAGGTTCTCTGTCAGGTTCTCTGTCAGGTTCTCAGTCAGGTTCTCAGTCAGGTTCTCAGTCAGGTTCTCAGTCAGGTTCTCAGTCAGGTTCTCAGTCAGGTTCTCAGTCAGGTTCTCAGTCAGGTTCTCTGTCAGGTTCTCTGTCAGGTTCTCTGTCAGGTTCTCAGTCAGGTTCTCAGTCAGGTTCTCAGTCAGGTTCTCTGTCAGGTTCTCTGTCAGGTTCTCTGTCAGGTTCTCAGTCAGGTTCTCAGTCAGGTTCTCAGTCAGGTTCTCAGTCAGGTTCTCAGTCAGGTTCTCAGTCAGGTTCTCAGTCAGGTTCTCTGTCAGGTTCTCAGTCAGGTTCTCAGTCAGGTTCTCAGTCAGGTTCTCAGTCAGGTTCTCAGTCAGGTTCTCTGTCAGGTTCTCTGTCAGGTTCTCAGTCAGGTTCTCTGTCAGGTTCTCTGTCAGGTTCTCTGTCAGGTTCTCAGTCAGGTTCTCAGTCAGGTTCTCAGTCAGGTTCTCTGTCAGGTTCTCTGTCAGGTTCTCTGTCAGGTTCTCAGTCAGGTTCTCAGTCAGGTTCTCAGTCAGGTTCTCTGTCAGGTTCTCTGTCAGGTTCTCTGTCAGGTTCTCAGTTCAGGTTCTCAGTCAGGTTCTCAGTCAGGTTCTCAGTCAGGTTCTCAGTCAGGTTCTCAGTCAGGTTCTCTGTCAGGTTCTCAGTCAGGTTCTCAGTCAGGTTCTCAGTCAGGTTCTCAGTCAGGTTCTCTGTCAGGTTCTCTGTCAGGTTCTCTGTCAGGTTCTCTGTCAGGTTCTCTGTCAGGTTCTCTGTCAGGTTCTCTGTCAGGTTCTCAGTCAGGTTCTCAGTCAGGTTCTCTGTCAGGTTCTCTGTCAGGTTCTCAGTCAGGTTCTCTGTCAGGTTCTCAGTCAGGTTCTCTGTCAGGTTCTCAGTCAGGTTCTCAGTCAGGTTCTCAGTCAGGTTCTCAGTCAGGTTCTCAGTCAGGTTCTCTGTCAGGTTCTCTGTCAGGTTCTCTGTCAGGTTCTCTGTCAGGTTCTCAGTCAGGTTCTCTGTCAGGTTCTCTGTCAGGTTCTCTGTCAGGTTCTCTGTCAGGTTCTCTGTCAGGTTCTCAGTCAGCTGAGGTCGAGCTGTTTTAGTTTACATTGACAGACACACACACACAAAGGGACACACAAAACACAGAGACACGCAAACACAGGGACACACAAACACAGAGACACGCAAACACAGGGACACACAAACTGAAGATTGAATTAGAAAAATGTATGTTTACACACATACAAACACACACACAGGGACACACACACACAGGGACACACAAACTAAGGATTGAATGAGAGAAATGTATGTTTACACACACGGACACACACACACAGGGACACACACGAACACACACAGAGACAGAGACACACACAGGGACACACAGAAACACACACACACACACAGGGACACACAAACTGAGGGTTGAATGAGATAAATGTATGTTTACACACACGGATACACACACACAGGGACACACACAGGGACACACAGAGACACACACACAGGGACACACACAGGGACACACAGAGACACACACAGGGACACACAGAGACACACACAGAGACACACACAGGGACACACAGAGACACACACACAGGGACACACAGGGACACACAGAGACACACACACAGAGACACACAGACACACACAGGCACACACAGAGACACACACAGGGACACACACAGAGACACACACAGGGACACACAGAGACACACACACAGGGACACACAAACTAAGGATTGAATGAGAGAAATGTATGTTTACTTTTGAAATCTACTGTAATTTCATGATTATATTATCAACAGTGGTGACTTCAGATTAAGAAGAAGAGATCCTTTATTAGTCCCACAGCGGGGAAATGTCAGTGTTGCATCACACGTTACAGAACAGTAGGAAAGAGGAGCACACACACACACACACACACACACACAGAGACACACACACACACACAGGTGAAACACATGAATGCGGGACAAGTAATCAGCAAAACACTGAAAAGAACCAATAAAACCAGGAAAAGTGATCAAAAAGTCACATTATCAGCCACTTAATGTTATCCAATCCACTTTAATTATATAACACATTTTATAAAACAGGTTTCCTAAGTGCTGCAGAGAGATAAAAGTGACACATTTAAATACACAGGTTTTCCAGCTTTATAAGTATAAAAATATAATGAATACAATAATTATGATGTGTACAGTAAAAACAATTAAAAAAGAAGTAATAAAAACAAAAAATACCAGTTATTCAAAACAAAAAGACCATTAAAATAATTAAATCGGTGGAACAGAGGACCACACAGCTCACATGGGGCTAAAAACCAAAGAGGAAAAGTAAAATGTTAGGGTTTGGATTTATATTAATGAGTTATAAAACAGTCGATGAATACTTTTCCTCGATAGAAGCAAACTTTAATGTGATATGAGGACAGTGGAGGGATCGGGTCCAGGCCCTAATCCTCCAGATAAAAGTAGAGCACGACTTCTGCAGATGTGGAAACGAGAGCAGCCAAAGGACAACGCTCAGAAACAAGAACAATGAATCCAGTCCTCTTCACACGGAGCTGTTTGTTGGAAATTATGGAGAAGAAGAAGAGTGAATCTGAGCCAGACCCGAACCAGAGCCGGAGGCAGAACCCCCGGGTCGGTCCGAGCTCTCATCGTTCACTAACGGGGGGCTTTGGTTTTATTGTCTTACAGTAACAATGTTGAGTTCCAGACAATACTAGCTCATGGTATTAGCTCATACTCAGTTCATCCCAGTGGGGGCGGGTCCTGGTTCAAAACATGCTGCAATACCACCCCAGGCCAGTGGGGGTGGACCAGGAATAGGAATTAGCCAATACTAATGTATAACATCTGATTACCTCCAGAAAACGGCTTTACAGGATGCTCCAAAAGTGGGTTTTTGGTCAAGCCCCGGCGATCCAAGATGGCGCCGTATTCAAATGAATGGTTGTGCTCAGTGGCGCTTTGTGCCGGCGCGGTCGCTGACATATTAGCAGAGTTGGCCTGTATTTGGGCATCGTCTGGTCCTCCCGGTTCTGTGCAGTGGACGAGCTCCCATGATGCTTTGCGCCAAATACACGTGTGTGGCTCCAATCACGTGCACAGAGGGGCTCGGCCGCGCTCTGACCAATCAGAGGACAGCGTTCCGAGTTTGTGGCAGTAAAGTGTGAATTTAAAGAAAACCGAAGGATTTAAGAAGAAACAAAGTTCAGGACGACAAGGGACACTAAAATCCACACAAAATGCGTCCTTTGTGAAAGCTGTAGGTTCTCTGTCAGGTTCTCTGTCAGCTGAGGCCGAGCTGTTTTAATTTACATTGAGTTCTATGGGAAAAATTTCTGGGTAGCCCACATGAATTTAGTCTGGTTTAGTCTGGTTTAGTCTGCAGTATCGCGAGAATCCCCCGAGCACATGGTCCTTCAGCTCCAATTAGTAATACCCTATCCAGTTATTAAAATAGATCCATGGTTTT
>OZ035834.1:2596918-2599418 GCA_964034765.1 Knipowitschia caucasica | reverse complement strand
CAGGATCTCTCAGGAGTAGTCCCACCTCCCCACACACCACCAGGCGAATGACAAGTGACTGACATGTGGGTTCACCAATGGGGCGTACAGAAGTCCTGCTGCGGTAGCGCCCACCGGAAGTAGCGGGGCGGGCTTTGATGCTAACAGCTAAGCTAGCGGGTTTTTTGTGTAAAGTTCTACTCCAAGAATGCAAGTCTGCAGCATCTCTGTGTTCAGAGACCTTCTAGAGACTTTATATAACAGCAGTATGTGTTCACGGAGGTGCGCCATAAGTTTATTTTATTGGTATGGGACGGTACTTCTGCATCGGCGAACACGCTAACGCTAGCTGCGCTAGTATAGTCGCTAATCAAGCCTGAATGAGAACTCAGCTGCCGGCATATGTTCACAACTACTGTGTCCCCCATTGTCAATCCTGGTTAAGTCCTGGTTTAGGTTCTGTTTTGGCTGTATTTTGTATTTTTGAGTAATTTCCGTCTGCTTGCTAGACCGCTAATGTTCCCGTGGCCACTTTGCGGCTCTCTGACCCGAGAGAGACGGGGGGAACAAACAAGCTGCAAATGGGATTTATCGCGGCCAGAAAAGTTATTGAGCAAATTTTATTTATCGTGCGATTAATTGATTTATTGACTATCGCGACAGGCCTAGGTCCAGTGTAGGACCAGGGTAGGACCAGCGTAGGACCAGGGTAGGACCAGCGTAGGACCAGTGTAGGACCAGGGTAGGACCAGGGTAGGACCAGCGTAGGACCAGGGTAGGACCAGGGTAGGACCAGGGTAGGACCAGCGTTGGACCAGGGTAGGACCAGGGTAGGACCAGCGTAGGACCAGCGTAGGACCAGGGTAGGACCAGCGTAGGACCAGTGTAGGACCAGGGTAGGACCAGGGTAGGACCAGCGTAGGACCAGCGTAGGACCAGCGTAGGACCAGGGTAGGACCAGGGTAGGACCAGGGTAGGACCAGGGTAGGACCAGCGTAGGACCAGGGTAGGACCAGGGTAGGACCAGCGTAGGACCAGGGTAGGACCAGGGTAGGACCAGCGTAGGACCAGGGTAGGATCAGCAGGAGTTTTGTCAACAACAAATCTATAACCAACACCTTTTTCACAAAGATAGAAATCCTGGTTTTATTCCTTGTTTTGTCGTTAATGATTTGAGAATCATAACGAGACCTTTTTTAGTTCTGCGCCACATGGTACTTTACCAGTGAGATTAGCTCCACGCGGTGAGTTCTGGCGCCTGGATCACAGACTTTCTGATTGGTGAAACGGTGGAGGGCGGGACATCGAAATGAAAACAATAACAAGATTTATAGGCTGGAAAAGTAATTTAGAAATTCAAATATCTCTGAACTACTGTTATCAGTTAAAGAAGGATTGGAAAAGAGCAGTTAATTATTATGACAGATTAGGGCCCTTTAATGATGACAGATTAGGGCCCTTTAATGACGACAGATTAGGGCCCTTTAATGATGACAGATTAGGACCCTTTAATGAGGACAGATTAGGGCCCTTTGATGATGACAGATTAGGGCCCTTTGATGATGACAGATTAGGGCCCTTTGATGATGACAGATTGGGCCCTTTGATGATGACAGATTAGGGCCCTTTGATTATGACAGATTAGGGCCCTTTAATGATGACAGATTAGGGCCCTTTAATGATAACAGATTAGGACCCTTTAATGATGACAGATTAGGACCCTTTAATGAGGACAGATTTGAAGAATCTACTTTTCCAACTCTTCAGAACCTGCACTTGTGTTGTTTAAGCTGCGAGGCTCAGAGGCCACTACCTTTCATCTTCTTGTCTTTTGGATGAGTAGACCTCTCTCCCTCCCTCCCTCCTTCCCTCTCAACTTCCTTCCCTTCTCCCTCCCTCCTTCTCTCCCTCCTTCCTCCCTCCCTCCCCTCTCTCTTTCTCCTTCTCCCTCCCTCCCTCCTTCTCTCCCTCCTTCCTTCCTCCCTCCCCTCTCTCTTTCTCCTTCTCCCTCCCTCCCTCCTTCTCTCCCTCCTTCCTTCCTTCCTCCCCCCCTCTCTCTTTCTCCTTCTCTCCTTCCCCCCCCCCCCCCCCCCCCCCCCCTCCCTCCTTCTCCCTCCTCCCCCCCCCCCCCCCCTCCCCCTCCCACAGACAGTAGTGGTGTGAACGTGGCGTGCAGCAGCAGCACAGATGGCAGCTGCAGAGCGAGGCCTCACTCTGGTAATTACCCACACGAGGGGCATTACTTAACTCTGAGCGCGGCGGTCTGCAGGGTATCGCCATTGTTGTGCCGGCTGCAGACCAGGAATTGATTTTAATGAGAGGGAGAGAGGAGAAGGGCCGAGATTGTGGGAACGGAAAGTTGTCAATACCCTGAATGTAAGTCTGAGGGCACTTTGTCACACGAGCTTGATTCACAAGTGCAGAAGGTTTGTGGGAAAATAAAACGCAACATTTTTGTTTTTGTTTCATAGAAAAAAGTTACTCTGAACAAACTCAACCAAAACTTTGTGTTGGTTCATCA
>OZ035834.1:2536918-2591918 GCA_964034765.1 Knipowitschia caucasica | reverse complement strand
GTGTTTTCTAACAGAGTGAAGTTAAATTATGGAACATTCTATGGACCCCGTTTTCTATTGATATCGAACACGTATCTATCGCAATATATATCGTTATTGTTTTATCGTCCAGTACTAGCTGTGAGTATTTCTCGAATATAAGATAAGATAAGATAGACTTTAATGATCTCACTCTGGAGAAATGTACATGTCACATTTGGCACAGAAGTACAATACAATATATTCTTGTATTTCCCTAAATCACAACAGCATCATCTCAGAGACTTCACAAAACCATTGAAATCACCAAAACACAGATCAGAGAATCAACAGTTAAAACACAGAAATAATAGAGAACACATGTTGATAAATGTCATACAAAGTGTCCTGGATCCTCAGTCCTTCGATAGATAGAATTGGATAGAATCAGATTGTGCAAAAGACAGAAGCTTAAAGGTTAAAATCTAGTCTGTGCAGGACATAATTCTGTACAATAAACACAAAATGGGGTGAATACAGTGTGAATGCATGAGCTCATATATTTCTTCTGCTCATGTTGCATTAAGAACACAGCCCTCTGCTTCCCTCTGAACAAGGCAAACAGTTATGTTGGACTGGGGTCTGAACAGAAAATATGGAGGTCCCAGCAGTCTGTCCGGCTAGCCCCTGTGCGCACACATGGTTCCCCAAATGTGCACGCTCTCACAGGCAAACAAAACCACCCCTCTGCTCCACGGTGGTCTGCTGGAGCGGGATGAAGGAGCACGGCAGATGTCCACCCTCCTTCCCCACAAAGAGTTCTGAGTGTGGGACAGTGTCAGTGCAGCGCAGGCTCCAGGAGAGGATTAAATACACAATCAGAATAACAGCCAATAATGACAGCTGCCAATACTGATCAGCTCTCTCTGCTCTCTCTCTGGTCTCTTGCTACTCTCTCTGCTCTCTGGTCTCTCTCTGGTTTATCTCTGGTTTCTCTCTGGTCTCTCTCTCTGCTCTCTCTGGTCTCTCTCTGGTCTCTCTCTCTGGTCTCTCTCTGGTCTCTCTCTGGTCTCTGCTCTCTCTCTGCTCTCTGGTCTCTCTCTCTGCTCTCTCTGGTCTCTCTCTGCTCTCTGGTCTCTCTCTTTTCTCTCTGGTCTCTCTCATCTCTCTGGTCTCTCTCTCTGGTCTCTCTCTGGTCTCTCTCTCTGGTCTCTCTCTCTGGTCTCTCTCTGGTCTCTCTCTGCTCTCTGGTCTCTCTCTCATCTCTCTGGTCTCTCTCTCTGGTCTCTCTCATCTCTCTGGTCTCTCTCTCTCTGCTCTCTCTCTGGTCTCTCTCTGCTCTCTCTCTGGTCTCAGTGTGGGACAGTGTCAGTGCGGTGCAGGCTGATAATAATGACAGCTGCCAATACTGATCAGCCAGAGACTATTGGCCCACAATGCTTCGGGCTGGGGTTTGGGTCCATATGTCTGCAGGGGTTTAGGGAAAGGGCAGATGACCCGAGAAGGCTATGAGGGGGTGAGATGAAAGGGAGGTCTCTCTCTGCGTCTCTCATCCTGGGTTGGTTTCTGTTTGTGTGGGCTCATCCTGGTGTCTGCTCATTTGTTGATGTATCAGTCTGTGAGGGACTCAGTCTGGGTCTAAAAGGATTCATGAAAAACCTTCAGAACAGACAGTTCACAGTCCTTTTTCAGCTCTGGTCTCTCTCTTTGGTCTCCTTCTGGTCTCTCTCTGGTCTTTCTCTTTGGTCTCTCTCTGGTCTTTCTCTTTGGTCTCTCTCTGGTCCCTCTCTTTGGTCTCTTTCTGGTCTCTCTCTGGTCTTTCTCTGGTCTTTCTCTTTGGTCTCTCTCTGGTCTCTCTTTGGTCTCTCTCTCTCTGGTCTCTCTTTGGTCTCTTTCTGGTCTCTCTCTGCACTCTCTCGCTGGTCTCTCAGTGGTCTCTTTCTGATCTCTCTGGTCTCTCTCTGCTCTCTCTCTGGTCTCTCCCTCTCTGCTCTCTCTCTCTCTGCTCTCTCTCTCTCTGGTGAGGGACTCAGTCAAGTGGAAGGGGAGGTGCTGCCAGAATACAATGGGAGGCCTGCAGAGGTAGTAGAGGTAGTAGCGGTCTCCTCCAGTCTCCCATTAACCCTTTAGCACTCCCAGCTTCCCCTTTAAATCTCCGGAATAGAGCTCAGCACGAGTTGCAGCCAGAGACATATGTTTATCCATCTCATAATTTCCTTTAAAGGAGAGGTTAAAGGGTCAGTGGGTTGTTTTCTCTCAGTCTTCGATAATCCCTCATGCATGCTAATCCATGTCCAATCGCTCGGATGTGTCATTGTTTAACCTGAAGAGCAGTTTCTACAGCAGATGTCTTTGCGAAATATGAACAATCTCATGTGCTCAGCTTCTTTCATCTGTGTTTGTGTTTTATACGGACTCCAAAAAATCATTAAAGTGCTGTGTTTAAACTGTTTGTGGAAAGAAGCTGTGAGCAAAACCAGATGTCCTGTTTCTCAGCGATCGATATCTTCTGCCAGAGGGAAGAAGCTGGAACATGCCTTTTCCAGAGGCCACAAGCGTCAATGATTACTCTAAGAGCTCGGTTTAAAAGTCTGGATTCATAAAAAACCTTCAGTACAGACAGATCTCAGTCCTCTCTCAGAGCGGAGAAACTCTCTCTGGTCTCTCTCTGGTCTCTCTCTAGTCTCTCTCTCTGGTCTCTCTCTGGCTTCTCTCTGGTCTCTCTCTAGTCTCTCTCTCTGGTCTCTCTCTGGTCTCTCTCTCTGGTCTCTCTCTGGTCTCTCTCTAGTCTCTCTCTCTGGTCTCTCTCTGGCCTCTCTCTGGTCTCTCTCTGGTGTCTCTCTGGTCTCTCTCTAGTCTCTCTCTCTGGTCTCTCTCTGGTCTCTCTCTTGGTCTCTCTCTCTGGTCTCTCTCTGGTCTCTCTCTCTGGTCTCTCTCTGGTCTCTCTCTGGCCTCTCTCTGGTCTCTCTGGTCTCTCTCTGGTCTCTCTCTGGTCTCTCTCTGGCCTCTCTCTGGCCTCTCTCTGGTCTCTCTCTCTGGTCTCTCTCTGGCCTCTCTCTGGTCTCTCTCTCTGGTCTCTCTCTGGCCTCTCTCTGGTCTCTCTCTGGCCTCTCTCTGGTCTCTCTCTCTGGTCTCTCTCTGGTCTCTCTCTGGCCTCTCTCTGGTCTCTCTCTCTGCTCTCTCTCTCTTGCCTCTCTCTGGTCTCTCTCTCTGGTCTCTCTCTGGTCTCTCTCTGGTCTCTCTCTGGTCTCTCTCTGGTCTCTCTCTCTGGTCTCTCTCTTGTCTCTCTCTGGTCTCTCTCTGGTCTCTCTCTGGCCTCTCTCTGGTCTCTCTCTCTGCTCTCTCTCTCTGGTCTCTCTCTGGTCTCTCTCTCTGCTCTCTCTCTCTGGCCTCTCTCTCTGGTCTCTCTCTGGTCTCTCTCTGGTCTCTCTCTCTGCTCTCTCTCTCTGGCCTCTCTCTCTGGTCTCTCTCTCTGGTCTCTCTCTCTGCTCTCTCTCTCTGGTCTCTCTCTCTGCTCTCTCTCTGGTCCCTCTCCTCGCTCTCTGGCCTACTGTATCTCTAGTTCTGGTAGTTCTTTGTCTCTGTGATGTCACCAAACCCCACAGTCTCAGAACCAACAATCTTTCTTTGATGCTACAGTAAAAGTGAAGCAGAATCTTAGACTAAACCATGTGTATTAATCCTTCATTGTTGCACAGTGACAGAACAGACATAATCACAAAAGGAGGTGCACACAAAATGGCCGACAAGTCATTTAAGTCTCTTTAAAGTATAGTTAGTTCCATGCTTCCCTGTGTCTGTGGGGCCTCTTCCCACCAGATTGCCAAAACCCTCCGATCCAGGCCTTGGCAGGAGGTCGGAGACGGCAAGTGCACACATCATAACAGTGGGAGAGCTGAGTTTCCATTCTTCCCTGTGCTCCCTCCCCCCTTAGAAGCCGGTCACCCAAGCCAAGACAATTCGATGATTGTGTGGTCCCTCCACCCCCACTGCTTTTTGAGAATGGTACAAGTGCGTGGACATAGTGGGGAGTGGGAGACAGGATATTGCATAAGTTTTATTGACTGGTTGTTTGGCTTCGTGAGGCGTCTGGATTTGGTCTCATTTCCTGTGTCCTCTTGGTGTGAATAAGTGAGTGCCTTTTTAAGTTACAGTGTCAGTATTCACCATTTGGTTGGAGGTTCCGAGACTTAGCACGAGGGGTCGACGGGTTATCGGCCGGGTTGATTACACTGGGTAACAAAAAAATATGTTTTGAAAATAGTCCAGGGTTTTCAGCTGAATCAGACTAATGTTGAGGCTTTGAGTCTGAAAATGACGTTGGTTTTGCTCAATCAGGTCAGGATTTTTTGCTACAGAAATATTTTTTTTAATCGATTTTGCGTAAAAAACTAATTTCTGCGGATCCTCAGCTGAGAAACCCTTGACGTTTTTTCCGTTTTCCTCAAGAAATAAAAGTCAACGTATCCAAAGTCATTCAGTTTTTATTTACTCCAAATTTGATAAGCAGAATTCCTAATAACGTAGACGTACATAATCCGTAACACTATGGCTGTATCTCACACAGTTGACCTGATAGAGACAAATGCATGTGATATTCGGACTCAGAACACCAACATTAGTCTGAATCAGCTGAGAAACCCCTGACCATTTTTTGGCTGTCAACTTGTGTAATCAGAGCTAATGTCGGACCCCTGAGGAGGACTGTAAAAAGTCTAGGTCATTTCTTTTGGCTCAAAATTAAGTAAAAAAACAGGGAACTTTGTTAAAATTACATCAAATATAACAAGTCAGCGTCCAGCACTTTCTATTTGTGTGTTTTGTCACATGACCCATGAGGAAGTTCAGTATTGGATTTTACCCATACACACAATACTTTCTCTGATACTAAAGATTTTATTTCAGATTTTAACCATGTTTGTACAGTGTCCTTGGGTGTTTTATTATTATTATTATTATTATTATTCTACTGCGGATAAATATCATCTGCATATTTTAAGTTTTTGCTGCTTGTTTTTAAATGTGTAAATGCTTTAGCCTCTGTGTGTCTGACAGAGCTCGTTTCTCTGTCTGCTCCTGAAAACCAGATTCAGTTGTGTATGTCCAGGCCTCGTCTCAAAACTCAAGGAGACCAGACCAGTCCAGACCAGACCAGAACATACCAGACTAGACCGGGTCCGAAATGGAGTACAGGACATTAGAGCAGCTCCTTCTTTGGAGGTTTTTAAATCTAGTCTAAAAACACATTTTTACGCCTTGGCTTTTGACACCAACTGAGTTTTACTTTTTACATGTTTTTGTGTATTTGATGTGTATCTGGTCTCTCTCTGGTCTCTTTCTGGTCTCTCTTTCTGGTCTCTTTCTGGTCTCTCTCTGGTCTCTCTCTCTGGTCTCTCTCTCTGGTCTCTTTCTGGTCTCTCTCTGGTCTCTCTCTGCTCTCTCTCTCTGGTCTCTCTCCCTGGTCTCTCTCTGGTCTCTCTCTCTGGTCTCTCTCTCTCTGCTCTCTCTCTCTCTGGTCTCTCTGGTCTCTCTCTCTGGTCTCTCTCTGGTCTTTCTCTCTGGTCTCTCTCTGGTCTCTCTCTCTCTCTGCTCTCTCTCTCTGGTCTCTCTGGACTCTCTCTCTGGTCTCTCTCTCTCTGGTCTCCCTCTGGTCTCTCTCTCTGCTCTCTTTCTCTGGACTCTCTCCCTGGTCTCTCTCTCTGGTCTCTCTCTGGTCTCTCTCTCTCTGGTCTCTCTCTCTGGTCTCTCTCTGCTCCCTCTCTCTCTGGTCTCTCTCTCTCTGGTCTCTCTCTCTGCTCTCTCTCTCTCTCTGGTCTCTCTCTCTGGTCTCTCTTTCAGGTCTCTCTCTCTGGTCTCTCTCTCTGCTCTCTCTCTCTCTGGTCTCTCTCTCTCTGGTCTCTCTCTCTGCTCTCTCTCTCTCTGGTCTCTCTCTCTGGTCTCTCTCTCTGGTCTCTCTCTCTGGTCTCTCTCTCTCTGGTCTCTCTCTCTGGTCTCTCTCTCTCTGGTCTCTCTCTGGTCTCTCTCTCTGGTCTCTCTCTCTCTGGTCTCTCTCTCTGGTCTCTCTCTCTCTGGTCTCTCTCTCTGGTCTCTCTCTCTGGTCTCTCTCTCTGGTCTCTCTCTCTCTGGTCTCTCTCTCTGGTCTCTCTCTCTCTGGTCTCTCTCTCTGGTCTCTCTCTCTCTGGTCTCTCTCTCTGGTCTCTCTCTCTGGTCTCTCTCTCTGGTCTCTCTCTCTGCTCTCTCTCTCTCTCTGGTCTGGTCTGTTGAAGTACTTTTGGCATTGACATTATTGATATTTGTAGACCTCCTTTTAGAACATTCTAATAATACTTTTGTTCTCCACAGAAAATGCTCCTAAAGAAGAACTGGGGAGGAAAAACACGGACGCTGAAGATCCGAGTGAGTTCCTCCCTCCTACACCTGTAGAGTTCCTCCCTCCTACACCTGTAGAGTTCCTCCCTCCTACACCTGTAGAGTTCCTCCCTCCTACACCTGTAGAGTTCCTCCCTCCTACACCTGTAGAGTTCCTCCCTCCTACACCTGTAGAGTTCCTCCCTCCTACACCTGTAGAGTTCCTCCCTCCTACACCTGTGATCAGGGGTGTCCAAACATTTTAGAAAGACAGTCAGTACAGGGGCTGACGTCACTGATTGAAAAACTATCTTGACTGGATTCATTTTGAGTTTTAAAATGATCTTTAACGGAGCTGAAGTTGGCTACTTTAGCAACGTTAACTCAACTTGTTCCAGTTAGCTTCTTACTAGTACTATCCAAATGGTTTGAAACATGGACTGGGCTCCTCCATTTTTTCAGTGAGCATATTAGCATGTTAGCATATTAGCATGTTAGCGTATTAGAACGTTAGCATGTTAGCGTATTAGAATGTTAGAATATTAGCGGTTTCTAGTTCTGTGGATAAAAAAGTCTGTCCGTTACACTGGATAAAAATCCCTTAAAAAACATATATGAAAATAAGTAAAATATTATTTAAAAAATAAATAAAACATTTGACTTAAGATTTTTGAAAATATTAAAATTATACTATTGCCCCAAATACCTTAATTCTAGTTTAAAAATATATGATTCAAGTATTATTTCCTTTTTTCTTAAACATTTTTGAGTTTGGTTTCCTTCTCAAAGTCATTGATTTGATAAAAACAAAGCATTTTTTAAACCACACCCAGAGAAAAAAAAAAAAAAGTATCTTGTGGCTATACCTGCTAGCCTGACTCTGGCCAGACCCATGTGGTCCTAGCCTGACTCTGGCCAGACCCATGTGGTCCTAGCCTGACTCTGGCCAGACCCATGTGGTCCTAGCCTGACTCTGGCCAGACCCATGTGGTCCTAGCCTGACTCTGGCAGACCCATGTGGTCCTAGCCTGACTCTGGCAGACCCATGTGGTCCGCTGCCCTTCACACATGAGTCTGGTACTGAGCCACAGTGGTTGAATTTCAGAAGCAGGGCCTTGTAAAAAAAATCCTTGTATGTGATTGGATAGACCACTTGTCCGTTATCTTGAATGAAGTCTGCTTTCAACCACTCACATCGAAGCACACGGCTTCAGCCAATAGCGAACTATCTAAATGACGTCACTAAGACACGCCCCCGCCGCCTGTCAACTCCCGCCCACATGTTTCGGACAAACACTGCCAAAATGAATCAAATACCACTTGTCACTTTAGACAAAAATGATAAACCAGGGGCAAAATTCCACCATCAAACCATCAGGGATCATAGTGTAGACCAATTATAACGTTGGCTTGAATGTCGTGGTCTTCCAGTGACTGGTAGAAAGTTTGATTTGATAAAAAGGTAATGGTGAGGATTATGCTAACATTATCTAGTCATTTAAATTGCAATGTTAGCGCCTTCTTTGTTTATTTTGCTCTGATTAACTTCCATTTATCAAGTTGTTTTTTGTACTGTCCATTTCGTAATTAGTTTGATCATTTAGTTAACTACAGTCAGCCGATATTATAACAGATCCATGGGGTCACAACGGGCTACACCACTACTGTCTCTGAGAGAGAAACTATCGGAACTAGCCACACTCAGTAAACGCAAACGACAATCAATCAACACATTTAAATGTTAATGCTAGAATATATTATTCATACAACACACGTGCACAGAGGTTTTCAGAATTATCTGTTAAGGTTTTCATGACAAAAATACTTTTTTAATGCGACTAAAGCAATCGCTTTTTTAAAGTAGGTGAACTAAAACCTTTGGGAACTATTTTGTTTGCACTCATTAAATAAACCTTTTGGCATGAATAGTGACAGAAGTTTATTTTGTGTGTTGAGTTGGTACAAAGCCGTATAATAAGCGGACCCCGACGCGCTTCGTCTGTGCTTATTTTCCGATAGTCACGAAGTTGAAAAAATCCCTCTCATCTTTCTTCAGGTGTGAGAATTGTATACTTTCTGGATTAGGACAAACAATACTAATATGGATTGATGGGGCTAACTACATTCAGAAGAGCTCAGACGGACCTGATACAGCGGTCCAGGTCCAGTCCCAGCTAAACGTAGCTAGGACTGGATCTGGAGGCTCCACAGTTGGTCCAGCGAAGTGTTTTGAAAAAACATGTCCTTTTTAACATTTTCATGAGAGAAATTCTGCTGACCACAAGCACCCACCTCTTGCACTTGTCCTGGTCTGGTCCTGGTCTGGTCCTGGTCTGGTTCGATGGTGTGGTTTAACGAACGGGTTGAATGTTACTGCTTTCATATAGTCCTTTTCAGAGTATCTGAAATCGCTCCCACAAGCACCATAACTGCAGTGTTTTGTTGTCACCATGATTCAATGATTTAGCCCAAATAAATACACACGCTTATGAGGAGAACACAGTAGAACTCAACGGAGTCGGACAGAGTTTGTCCGAAACATGCGCGCATGCGCAGTCATTGGAACTATTTTTAGCACATTTCGGAAACCGGACAGTGCCCTATAGGTTGCCAAATCCCAGAAAGATGTTCCAACCCAAAATCCGCGAGAATACCCAAAAAAACCCACTAAAAACGTGATATAATCAACTTGGGCTATCATGATTCTGTTTATTGTCTTTCTGTTTATTTAATACCTACAAGTCTCTTGGAAAAAAATATGTGGGAACCACCAAACCTGGCAACCCTGCTGCATAGTGTGTAAACAGGAACACTGAACCAGTGCTTCAACCAAACTTTACAGGAACATTTGACTCTTAAAACACACATATATCAACATAGAACCATCAACATAGAACCATCAACATCTTGCCTCAAATTAAAAGTGACATCCGTGTCTTAATTCGATCGTGTTTACTCTTTTAAAAAGATTTGCGGACTTTACGTCTGTCATCTTGGATTCCTCTCGCTGCTGCATGAGAGAAGCTTGAGAAGGCAGTGCAAACCCCACGTAACACCGGCAATCCTGATTGGTCGATTAAAAAATAATCTGGGGAAGGCGTTCGCTATGGGCTCGATACCAGACCCATGTGGTTCAGCCAAACGCCTCTGGTGGAGCATGGCGGAACTACAAGGGTCTGGCAGAGCCAGGCTAATACCTGCAGGTTAAAGCAAGATGTGCAGGGCAGAGCCTGGTTAGTGCTGTGATGGGAGACCTCTGTGGGGCGGCTGCGGCTGTAAAGTGCCAAACTGTGGCTGTGTCCTTGGGCAAGACACTTCCCCCACATTAGAATGAGTCTGGTGTGTGTGTGAGTGGTTGGTGGTGGTGGGAGGGGCTGATGGCACAGACTGGTTGCCTCGCTTCTGTCAGTGTGCCCCAGGGCAGCTGTGGCTACAATAGTATGTGAATGAATATGTGAAAAAGCAGAAAAGCACTATATAAAACCTATTTATTATTATTATTATTATTGTTCAAGCTGGACTATGTAGCCCTTCTAGTTGAGATTTTTTTTTTTACATTCATGAATTTTATATATTTGACCAAAACACCTTAAATTCACTCGTACTTGCGAAATACCGTGACGGAGTATGGGGTTGTTAAGCAAAATGCACAGACTCTCATCTCCATCTTTCGGTTTCTTTTCCCCCCGAACCAGTCTCGTTGCTCTGTCAGATTTTCTCGTTCAGTCGGGTTTGTGTTTCTCTGGGTTTGGGAGGATTGGAGCATCTTGGCACCGGCCTCAACGCTCCAGACGGCCGCGCAGTGTGGTGAGAAAAGTGACGTTATTATCACGTTGTGTGGGCTAGTGTCAGTGGAACCTTATCATGCACTTGTTTATGTACACACACACACACACACACACACACACACACACTTTAAAGGCAGCTCTAGCGATGATGGAGCCATGAGGAGGAGTGTGCGGTTGCTTCCCTTGTGGTGTATTTCCAAAGATGAAGTCATTTTCCATTAATAGAATGGAGCTGTCTGTTGAGCCTGATACACAGAGATCGCCTCATACTCTCCTCCTCGCTGCTGTAGCTTCTCTCACTCGTGACGTCTTTGCGATTTGTGGGTGTAGTTTGGACCGAGGCCTCCTTCAGCCTGATACAAAACCTGTTCCAAGTTACTTTAAAGGAGCAGTGTGTAAAAATGTGGCCAAAAGTGGTACTGCAGCCTCTCCCACTCTCCCTGACTCAGGTTGCCAGATATGCAGACGAATCCAGCTGGGACCATAACAGCTGAATAGACAAGAGTTTAGTCAACAACAAATCTAACTTTGTGAAACAAATATTTCGCAAAGATAGAAATCCTGGTTTTATTCCTGGTTTTGTCGTTAATGATTTGAGAATCATAACGAGACCTTTTTTAGTTCTGCGCCACATGGTACTTTACCAGTGAGATTAGCTCCACGTGGTGAGTTCTGGCGCCCGGATCACAGACTTTCTGATTGGTGAAACGGTGGAGGGCGGGACATCAAAATGAAAACAATAAAAAAATTTAGGGGCTGGAAAAGTAATTTAGAAATTCAAATATCTCTGAACGACTGTTATCAGTTAAAGAAGGATTGGAAAAGAACAGTTTATTATTATGACAGATTAGGGCCCTTTAATGATGACAGATTAGGGCCCTTTAATTACGACAGATTAGGGCCCTTTAATGATGACAGATTAGGGCCCTTTAATGATGACAGATTAGGGCCCTTTAATTACGACAGATTAGGGCCCTTTAATGATGACAGATTAGGGCCCTTTAATGACGACAGATTAGGGCCCTTTAATGATGACAGATTAGGGCCCTTTAATGATGACAGATTAGGGCCCTTTAATGATGACAGATTAGGGCCCTTTAATGATGACAGATTAGGGCCCTTTAATGATGAAAGATTAGGGCCCTTTAATGACGTTTGGACATAATAATCTCACATATTGCTGCTTAAATGGGTGGTTCTAGTCCCTCTCAGGTCTCCGTCCGGGCCTCACTTGGCCTGTGTCCAGCAGAGACACTGGATCTCAACCCCAGAGCTTGCGCTTTGAGGCTGGATCCAAACATGATGGGAGCTGTTCTGGGGCCGGGGAGGTCTCTGGCTCTGGTTAAAGGAGGCGGTCAGTGGGAAAAAAAACACAGCCCTGGCTTTTCCTCTGGGGGCCGCGGGTGAATAGAGAGAGAGCTGATGAGAGCTTCCCCAAAGCAGGAGCGATGGGGTCTGGTTTCAGTCCCGCTGCAGAAGGGGCGTGGATCAGAGTGAAGATGGATTGGGTTCGGGGGATGGAAGGAAAAACTAAATGAAGGAACAGCGTGTTTTCTTTGATTTGTTTTCAGATTAGAATCTCAGGAAAAGGCCGCTCTAAAGACAGGACTAAGGAATTATTACTGGAATCCTAATTTTATTTATCCTTTCTGAAATTAGGACTAGAACACAAAAAGGTGAATTGCAGTTTGGATTAAACACAAAAACACAACGTGATTAACTATTTATTATTAGGTTATTGTTCAATTTTTTTCATGGTAATGCAACAAAGTACCACAATAATCCAGCACGGAAAAAAATAGAGAGTAGGATTAAGAAAAAAAAAATCGTATTAACTCCTACCTCGTTCTTATATAATCTTACAAATTATTTTGATTGTAGATTGTGATCTCTTTGCCACTAACAGAACACTTGAGGATTAGTGATGACAGATTAGGGCGATTTAGTGATGACAGATTAGGGCCCTTTAAGGATGACAGATTAAGACCCTTTATTGATGAAAGATTAGGGCCCTTTAATGATGAAAGATTAGGGCCCTTTGATGACAGATTAGAGCCCTTTAATGATGACAGATTAGGGCCCTTTAATGATGACAGATTAGGGCCCTTTAATGATGACAGATTAGGGCCCTTTAATGATGACAGATTAGGGCCCTTTAATGATGACAGATTAGGGCCCTTTAATGATGACAGATTAGGGCCCTTTAATGATGACAGATTAGGGCCCTTTAATGATGGCAGATTAGTGTTTCTGGGTCCTGCCTTCAGAGCAGACTTTGTACTTTTCTTTTGGTCTGAAGATACAGATGTGACGGGGTTTGAGACCGTCCTGATCTACGTCCTTCGCCACTCGACCCCATGTGCAGAGCATAAATCACACTCACCGCAGATGCTTTTTTGGCCCGAATGGATTTTCCTGGTGTTGGTTTTTGTCTGTTTTTGTTATTAATGGTCGTTCCGTCTTGTTTATTGGCAGGAATTGCTGCAGAGTTACTGCTTCACACGTTAGCTCCCTAAAGATACAGCACGGGGAGAACATGCAAAGTCCACTCAGAAAGACTCAAAGTGGCACTCTCACTTCTCAGCAAGAAGGTCCTGGGTTTCGAATCCTGGTCGGAACAGGGTCTCTCTGAGTGGAGGTTACATGATCTCCCTGTGTCTGCGTAGGTTTCCTCCAGGTGCTCCGGTTTCCCCTACCACTAAAACATGTACAATAGGTCTGAATGAGTGGATGGAGGGTGTTTGGTCAGAGGTTTTAAAGGACCAGTGTGTTCTAGTCTCACTTCAGTCATCACCGTGTGGAGAGATTGGAACTATATCTGAACTTTGTAAAGCTCTTTCAGTCTGTAAAATGCGCTATATAAATAAACTATACATACTTACTGTTCTGACTGGGATTTGAACCCAGAACCTTCTTGCTCATGATTTGTATTTAGCAATTTTTCAAGTTAAATGACCTTCTCCACAATCTCGACGTTTTTTTAGGTAATTTTGGATTTGGGGGAAAAAAAACATTCACCATCTCCCTCTGGTGGTGGCATAGGGAGTTACAAGTGGATCATCAAGACTATTGGCCCTCCCAACTGTCAATCATTCTGGTGATACGTGCTCGTCCAATGAGAGCAGAGTGTTTTTTTCCAAAGGCGGTTCTTTCCTAAAATCTGGGAAAATCCTTTTTTTTACCTTTTTAATATTTGTTTCACCAAAGCATTTTAAATGTAAGATATTATTACTTATTCTACAACACAAAACGAAAGTAAAGTCAATTCAAATTCAAAATAACTTTATTAATCTGTGAGAAACTTCATTTACAGACGGTGCATCAGACACAAAAACACTAGATATAAAATAAATACAGTAAAATAAATAGTGTAATTTGGGAAAAAACACATTAATTCAATTCTACACATTTCCGGTGATTTCTGTCCCACTCCCCTCTTTTCGACCGGCGATTACAGGAGAACAAAACTAGCTAGAAACAAACTTACTTTTGCTGCTGAAAGAAAACAGTCCAGTCTTTCAGAATCTGGTTTCATATTTCACATGGTCACAGCACATAATATTCTGTGGGGCTTGAAAATCAGTGAAATCATCCAAAACGGCAGCAGTCAGTGAGTTAAAAGTACTTCCAAAAGGTGTGAGTTTGTGACCATTTCCTTCTTACACAGATATATTCTGTGCTGCCTCTTTCTGTCCCGAGCGGTGGAAATCCACAGCTACAATCTAAAAACCATCGGGAACACACTGGAATCACCAAGCCCCCGATTCTCTCTCACTCCGCAGACTTCACTCCCTCCAGAGGCGCTGGAGAAACGGCGGCCTCGCTGCCAAATCCAACAAAGTCATTTCCTGTCGGGGGGAAAATGACCACGGCTAATTTTAGACCGAAACTAGTGGCGCGGTGAGGCCTGGGCGGCTCCCCGGGGGGCGGCCTTGTGTGGAGAAGCGTAAACTCGGGCCAGATATTCTCACACCAACATTTATCACGGCCCTAAAGCATGGGTTCAAATCTCCAGAGACAAATCATGACGTGAGGAAATCATTATCCACGTTTATACGCTGCAGAAAGTGAATAAACGTGATCGTATTAAGTTAGAATATGCTAAAAATGTGGCAAAATGTTGTAGTTTGAGCACGTTCTGACTGAGCTTAAAACAGATTTATCAATGGGACAAATGAAATAATCCTGTTTTAAAAAGATGCAAGAAATGAGAGAATAAGCCACAATTTGAACACAGTCAGAACGTGATAAAAACCACTCAAATGTTTTTATTTATTTTATTGTTTGATGTACTTTTATGTAAATATATATTTTTTTATTTTAATGGTTAGGCTTAGGGTTATTTTAATTAAATTCTTTTTCATATTATTTTCATTATTTTAAATTATTTATAATTTTATTTATTTCAATATTTGTGTTTTTTGGTTTTTATTAAACGCTGTGCAGCACTTTGGAATCTTGTTTTATAAAATGTCCTTAATAAACAAAGTGGATTTTTGTTGAAAAGGGGCGGGTCATAAGTAAAAACGTAGATGATTTAGATATTGTTCAAAATAGGGCTGCACGATATATCGGAAAAATATTGTTATCGTGAAATTGGTGCGTGTGATATCCATATCAAAATCAAAAAGATCTGCGATAAAAAAAAAAGTTTGTTTCCAATATCGTGCAGCCCTAGTCCAAAAGTTCATATATTTCTATAATTCACCTTAAAACCAATCAAGGCCGAGATTACAGATATTCTCAAACACATTTTCCACAAAATGTCAGTCTTGTACGTCTAACTTTCCCCTTTTCTTCCTCTTTTCCGTCTCCTTCAGAACCTGAGCAGCAGCCGGCCGCCTCCTCGCTACACCTACGACCCGTCCATATTTGCGTTTCGATCCCTGAGCACGGCGCCTCCATGTAGCCCCCTAAACCCCAGCGAGGACCCGGCCTGCTCGTAAGAACCTGGTCTCAGCCGGGCCACCAGGACCCGGATCCTGGTCCTGCATCCCCAGACCAACCAGAGACTGTCCGCAGACTGACAGCTCGGAAGCACACTTAAAAAACATGTCCGCTGGTTTCACTCTTGCACACTCAGGTAATCTCGCTCTCTCCGTGCTCAAACTAAAACACACACTTTCAAGTCCAAGAGTGTTTCAGGTTTGCATGCCTCAACAACAACAAAAATCACAAAATGTTCTTGTTTTTGGGACTACACCTAAAAGAGAAACCAACGCTGAAGGAATGTGGCCCCGCATGTTTGACAATCACTGGTGTCGAGCAGTTTTCTTCAGAAGTGACTCTGAATCCACGTCACCCACGGCAACAGTGAGTCATGTTACTGTCCAAATTAAAGGCAGTTATTTGGCTGTGAATCTGCAGGTCATGAGAAGGAATGACTGTAGTGCAGGCCTGTCAAACTCAGGCCCGTGGGCCAAATCCGGCCCGCAAGAACCCATTCTAAGTGGCCCCTGAAACGGTTTAATTATCATTATCACAGTGACTTGCAGCATTGATGGTGATGGGCTACTATGGCATGTTATACTTAACTTTAAAGCAGAGGTGTCCAAACCGGTCCAGAAAGGGCCGCTGTGGCTGCAATACCACCCCGGGCCTGTGGGGGTGGACCTGGAATAAGAATTAGCCAATGCTAACATATAGCATCTTCTTACCTCTGTAAAACGTCTTTACAGGATGGACCAAAAGTCAGCTCTTGGCCCAAAGCTCCGTTCCACATGTGTGTCAATGCTGAGTGTTCTGGACCAGTCTAGTTTAGTCGCTGTGGACTGTTGAAGTCTCTCGTTTAAATGAATGGGGCTCGTGCAGCTGACGCATGCACAGATGTGTTTTTCACATTTTCCAGCCCCTGCGGCCATTTTGAAACTGCCCATAGACCGCGGATGTTGTGACACATTAGTTAGAACTACGTCCGTTATTATTTACAGTCTATGGTCTTAACCTGAAGATTTGATGAAATGGGTGGAGTCTGCTCTGCTCCTGTTGGGTCTGACAGAAAACCTGCCGCCACAGAGGCCCTTTCTGGACCGGTTTGGACTCCTCTGCTCTAAAGCATCTGGGGAAAACAATCATATAATCAAATCTGAAATGTAGGTTGAAGTTGTAGTTAATAATTATTCATGTTTAACAATCATCCTTCCAATGCATCACTTCTTGATGTTTGGCCTGTTGTGGTTGAATCCAAAATAAAACATCCAAACTAGTTAATTTGTTAAAAAAAAAAAAAAAAACAGTCGGCACCAACCAGCTCTTATGTTTTTAAATTTGGCCCTGACCAACATGAGTTCGACGCCCCTGCTGTAGTGGTTTAGTCCATGTTTGAAGTGTTTTACAGACCGTCACATGTTACACAGATGACAATAGTTACTGCACATTTACAAAGTCTGTGTTCTGCATAGCTTACTTTATAGTGTGCCATTCTGTTCAATACTCCTGTCATTCTCAACCTGAAGCTAGCAGAAGAAGAAGAGTTTGTGCGTAGACGTTTTAGAGTCTTCACAAGTCTCTCAATGCCTCAAGGTCACGTCACAGTTGTTTGAAAGTCTAGTTTTCTGGGTTCAATTGTAATGCTTTTGATGGACACCACTCTGGACAAGGACATCGCAGAAGAAAACTTAAAGGAGCTATACCCGTTTCTACAAGGTTTTGAATGTTTAGCCCCGCCCCCGCGCTCCTCCCTCTGAGCCATCTAGTTTTATTTGCAATCTGATACGTATGCTAACATTAGCATTAGCACAATTTAAGCCGTACAACAATCACTGATGAAATGGTACAAAAGCAACGCACTGCTAACAAAATATATAACTGAAAGATTACTGCTAGTTTCACGTCCGAATGTAGTCCGAGCGTAGATGGTCTGAGCGTAGATGGTCCGAGCGTAGATGGTCCGAGCGTAGATGGTCCGAGCGTAGATGGTCCGAGCGTAGATGGTCCGAGCGTAGATGGTCCGAGCGTAGATAGTCCGAGCGTAGATAGTCCAAGGCGGTCCCGCAGGTCTCTCCCATGGACAAGTCTCTCCAGAGGATAGCTAGGTTCAGTTGAGTTATAGCCACTTATGCTAACATGCTACTGTGTTTAGCAGCGCTGTAGAGGATAGAGGACGCAGCCTCGTTCTGTGATTGGAGGAGAGCGGACGTCACGCCAAGTCTCTACTCAGCACTTTTTACTGAGTTCATACACAGCTGAATCAATGAGCTCAAGTTTTACATTAAATTAAGGATTATAACAACTTGTTTGTAGTAATAAACATTTTTGTGAACGCACTAGAAAATAAATCGGGTATAGCTTCTTTAAGGACATTGCTGAAGAAAATGTAACATTGAGGCCGATGTCAATTTTGCACAAAATGAACCAATAAATGCTTGTGGCCTCTTGTTTGGGAAAAAAACAGTCTTGTTTTATTAACTGTTTTAATGAACTGCATCATGGATCTGTCCCGAGGGAAAAGCTGCACCTTTTACTGATTGGACTGAAATAGGCAGTGTTAGGGAGTAACTGAGTACATGTAACTGTATTCCACTACAGGTACTACTTTAAAGTCTAGTATTTAGATTAGTTACTTTAACCCTTTAATGTTCACTCGCTGAAGAAAGCAAAGGTATTGTAAGTATTCTTTATTCTCTAAGATGTAGGACACTAATAAAAAAAACACAACTTTTATAGTTCTTTAGTCACTTTTACCTCAAAGATAAGAAAATAAAGTAGACAGTGACTCAAAGTGATTTCTCGCATGACATTTTTAAGGTTCAAAATAAATAAATAAAAGTGAAGATTGTATATTTTCTGGTTAAAAGCAGCTGTTGAAAAACTTTAATTATTTGATCATTAGTTTAATTTGGTCAATGTCACGTCGAGAGGAACCAGTTGAGGTGGCTCGGGCATCTGTTCCGGATGCCTCCTGGACGCCTCCCTGGGGAGGTGTTCTGGGCACGTCCCACCGGGAGGAGGCCCCGGGGAAGACCCAGGACCCGCTGGAGGGACTATGTCTCTCAGCTGGCCTGGGAACGCCTTGGGGTCCCCCCGGACGAGCTGGAGGAAGTGTGTATGGATAGGGAAGTCTGGGCGTCTCTGCTTAGACTGCTGCCCCCGCGACCCGGCAACGGATAAAGCGGAAGAAAATGGAATGGTCAATTTCAACGCTTTAAAAAAATTTAAACATGATATTTTGAAATTTACTTTTAAATGTTCTGTAAATAAACATGATTTTAAATGAATACTTTACAAAACACATTTTAGGTCCTGTGTTCAGTGTTCAGGAACAAAAAACATTTTCTAAGTATTCTCCCAAATCTGCAGACAGAGCTATTCTAAATATAGACTTTAACACTTCATACTTATTCAGAAATATCAAGAGGAAGAGACAAAAGGACTTCTGCCTCATTATTGGGTCACACAAGTTTGGACCAAGCACAAAAAGCACGAGGCACTTTGGACCGTTCTGAGAGCGGCTCTTTGTGTGAGAGAGAAGCCTCTGACGTCAAAACTGGTTTGGGTGTGAACAAGGCATCTCGTTAAATCCACAAAACTGGAACAAATGGGCCAGAAACAATGATTGAGCTTTAATTACACATTTATATAAGAAAATACAGACACAAAGAAGGAGGAGAACACAAGCAATTAGACGGAATCACACTTGAAGAAATCCTGCTTCATGCAAACAGTTCAAGTGCTGACTGGATTATTGGGAAATCCGGTTAAAATAAGAACTTTTGGCCGAGCTTGGATGTGTGCCAAGAGTGTAGACACACACTTCACTTTGCCTAAGTCATTATCAGCTTGTGTTTCATCCAGTTATCCATCCAAGTGTCCAGATGGTCAGAAAAGCTGCTTCAAAGACACCCTCCTCTTTCCTCTCCCGGCTACGCATTCTCTTTTAGGGGTAAAAAAGAAAAAAAGGAAAAAGTTATGCGGGCAATTGAGTAGTGCCAAACAGGAACGGGCAGTAGGGAAGCGGCGAGAGAAATCTGAATCAGGATCATTTAAAAACCGCCGCTCCAGTCGTTCCCATTTTCCGCTCGTTCAAACTGAATGAACAACATGTGACGTGTGAGGATCTGTCTCTGCGTCCAAAAGTCTGCGTCGCAAAGTGCCAGAGTCCCCCATCTCTGCGTCGCAAAGTGCCAGAGTCCTCCATCTCTGCGTCGCAAAGTGCCAGACTCCTCCATCTCTGCGTCGCAAAGTGCCAGAGTCTCCCATCTCTGCGTCGCAAAGTGCCAGAGTCTCCCATCTCTGCGTCACAAAGTGCCAGAGTCCCCCATCTCTGCGTCGCAAAGTGCCAGACTCCTCCATCTCTGCGTCGCAAAGTGCCAGACTCCTCCATCTCTGCGTCGCAAAGTGCCAGAGTCTCCCATCTCTGCGTCACAAAGTGCCAGAGTCCCCCATCTCTGCGTCGCAAAGTGCCAGAGTCCACCATCTCTGCGTCGCAAAGTGCCAGAGTCCCCCATCTCTGCGTCGCAAAGTGCCAGAGTCCCCCATCTCTGCGTCGCAAAGTGCCAGAGTCTCCCATCTCTGCGTCACAAAGTGCCAGACTCCTCCATCTCAGCGTCGCAAAGGGCCAGGGTCCCCTATCTCTGCGTCGCAAAGTGCCAGAGTCCCCCATCTCAGCGTCGCAAAGGGCCAGGGTCCCCTATCTCTGCGTCGCAAAGTGCCAGACTCCTCCATCTCTGCGTCGCAAAGTGCCAGACGTCCCCCATCTCTGCGTCACAAAGTGCCAGAGTCCCCTATCTCTGCGTCGCAAAGTGCCAGACTTCTCCATCTCTGCGTCGCAAAGTGCCAAAGTCCCCCATCTCAGCGTCGCAAAGGGCCAGGGTCCCCCATCTCTGCGTCGCAAAGTGCCAGACTCCTCCATCTCTGCGTCGCAAAGTGCCAGAGTCCCCCATCTCTGCGTCGCAAAGTGCCAGAGTCCCCCATCTCTGCGTCGCAAAGTGCCAGAGTCCCCATCTCTGCGTCGCAAAGTGCCAGAGTCCCCATCTCTGCGTCGCAAAGTGCCAGAGTCCTCCATCTCTGCGTCGCAAAGTGCCAGAGTCCTCCATCTCTGCGTCGCAAAGTGCCAGACTCCTCCATCTCTGCGTCGCAAAGTGCCAGCAGGCCAAATGCCCAGTGTCTGCTTTCCCAACTTAAGCCAAAAGAAAAGGTGCAGGGTGTTTTTAATCAGTCTTTAAACGCTCCCAGACGCTGAAAAAGGGGCACCGTTCTCTGGGCGAGTGGGTTTGGGACCGTTTTATTGACCCGTCACCTCATTTATCACGACGACCAATAGAAGGGCTTCCCCGAGCGAAGAATCGTAGGTATTCAGTGAAGACAAAAGCTGCCGGGGTCGAGGACAGCGCTCTCTCAGTATCCATACTTTTCATTTAGGTGAGTGCGGCCGTCTCCAGTCTGACCTAAAACAGACCAAATAACAGCTCGTTAAAGAGAAAGAAAACAAACACAATAGAAAGGCGACGAGCGTCCATTTTGGGATCTTAGAAGTTGCATGTTGTTTAGGAGGATCTTTGTTTACATCTGTGCGCGCCCCTCGCTGGGTGGCAAAAAGACAGAGCGGCACAAACTGAAGCATGGATGCCACAAATTACTTTTAAAATACTTGATAATGCACTGTATATAAGCATTTTAACACAAGCAGATCAGAGGAGCTTTAAAGACAAGCTCAAAATAAGTATGAGCCCGAACTGAACAAATCCAAAGCCCAGATGAGACCAGGGAGGACCGCGTTTTTTACTGCGGTAAAGCGGTCCGGCTTTCTGCTGTCGAGGTAAAGTGGTCCGCACATTAAAAGCGGGTCGGCCCTTTTTGCTGTTTCTTGCAGTAAACATGGAACAGGAAGCCGCAGGGATGAGCAACCAAAATACAATGTTTGAAATTCATCATCACAGTGAACAAGTGCGCAGTGAAAGTAGTTACAAAACTTAATATTTTTAATGATTTTTCCCCCGGCTTCTCTTTCAACATTTACTGAAGGAAACAGCATCAAGGGGCAACCCGCTTTTAATGTGCGGACCACTTTACCGCGGCCGTTTTTTGCTGTTCTTTTTTGAAGGAATCAGAAAAAAATAACTTAATCTGTTCCCAGTGGGCCGTACAACCGACCACACAACAGGAACGGACCATTTGATTTAGTAGAACCTCTCTACAAACGTCTAAAGCTAGCTAACTCTCTAGCATCCAGGTAGCTATCTCTGCTGTACTGCCACACAGTCACATGACCACTCCATGATCCTCCTTTATGAACTCCAGACAATATGAGCCACCCGTGCATTTTAGGGATTTCATTTGTGTTCTTTGATTACGATGTCGTTAAAAGAGTAATGCAGCGTACCGACAGGAGGCACCCACACACAATAATCAGGGTCATCGTCCGGATACTTCCCTCCAGTGAGAGGCACAGGCGGCTGACAAACAGAAAGGACAACGTGTTATTCACAGAAACGGAACGACACGGCAGAATATGAATATGTCGAGTCGTACCCGGCCTGGGCCTTTCTTCTTCGGTTTGGGACCGGTCTCTGCTTCAGGCCTGGACTCTATAAAAACACACTCTGGTAAAGCTCTCCAAACAGGATAACGTGTGTGTGGTGGGTTTGGGCTGCACAGTGTCTAAAACTGATATTTTTGACCAACATTGCGATGTGATTTTTGATATCCTGTGAGTTGCAAAAGTTTGGGTTTTGGGAGTAGAACGTAAGTTACCGTGGTTACATTGGAAAAAGCAAAAGATAACATTTTTAAATTATCAAATATTTCAGAAAATGTTTAGAAAGTTCTACCTCACAGTCCATTTTTTTCTAATAAATTGTTAAATTGTGAAACGTATATAGTTTTTCCACAAAATTATTAGACAGAGGGTCAGTGAAAAATAAATCTCCAAAAATAGACTCAAGTTCCAATGATATTTTTGTTTGCAAATACATTGAATAATTGAGGGTTTGGACTTGACCCAGGGCAGGTTTCCTTCACAGCTTCAGACCTGAGGAAGTCGGATCCGCTGAAGATTCTTGGACGGAGCTTTTCTTTCCTGCTTCTGTTTGAGACTCACACTTCTGCTCTTTTGGACTGGCCCCTGGACAGAGAAAGACCAAACCTGTGGAGATCTGCCGCCCTCTAGTGGACGTACTCAACATATAGTTTCTGTGTATCAGCAGCGTTTTAGTGTCGTGTGTGTGCGCATGTGCGTTTTTATTAGTGTGTGTGTGTCTAGTTTATTAGTGTGTGTGTTTTTATTAGTTAGTTAGTGTGTGTTAGTTTTATTAGATCGCTGATCCTCTGCAGGGGGTGAGTCCACAGGAAGATGGCTGCTCTGTCAGCGGTGAAACAGCCTTGGTCTTTCAGCGGGGGTGTGTGTGTGTCTTGTTTATTACCGTGTCTGTGTCTTGTTTATTAGTGTGTGTGTGTCTTGTTTATTAGTGTGTGTGTGTCTTGTTTATTAGTGTGTGTGTGTCTTGTTTATTAGTGTGTGTGTCTTGTTTATTAGTGTGTGTCTTGTTTGTGCGTGTCTTGTTTATTAGTGCGTGTCTAGTTTATTAGTGCGTGTCTAGTTTATTAGTGTGTGTCTAGTTTATTACTGTGTGTCTAGTTTATTAGTGTGACTGTAGTTTATTAGTGTGTGTCTTGTTTGTGCGTGTCTTGTTTATTAGTGCGTGTCTAGTTTATTAGTGCGTGTCTAGTTTATTAGTGCGTGTCTAGTTTATTAGTGCGTGTCTAGTTTATTAGTGCGTGTCTAGTTTATTAGTGCGTGTCTAGTTTATTAGTGCGTGTCTAGTTTATTAGTGCGTGTCTAGTTTATTAGTGCGTGTCTAGTTTATTAGTGCGTGTCTAGTTTATAGGTGCGTGTCTAGTTTATTAGTGCGTGTCTTGTTTATGAGTGCGTGTCTAGTTTATTAGTGCGTGTCTAGTTTATTAGTGCGTGTCTAGTTTATTAGTGCGTGTCTAGTTTATTAGTGCGTGTCTAGTTTATTAGTGCGTGTCTAGTTTATGAGTGCGTGTCTAGTTTATTAGTGCGTGTCTAGTTTATTAGTGCGTGTCTAGTTTATTAGTGCGTGTATAGTTTATGAGTGCGTGTCTAGTTTATGAGTGCGTGTCTAGTTTATTAGTGCGTGTCTAGTTTATTAGTGCGTTTCTAGTTTATTAGTGCGTGTCTAGTTTATTAGTGCGTGTCTAGTTTATTAGTGCGTGTCTAGTTTATTAGTGCGTGTCTAGTTTATTAGTGTGTGTCTAGTTTATTAGTGCGTGTCTAGTTTATTAGTGCGTGTCTAGTTTATAGGTGCGTGTCTAGTTTATTAGTGCGTGTCTTGTTTGTGCGTGTCTTGTTTATTAGTGCGTGTCTAGTTTATTAGTGCGTGTCTAGTTTATTAGTGCGTGTCTAGTTTATTAGTGCGTGTCTAGTTTATTAGTGCGTGTCTAGTTTATTAGTGCGTGTCTAGTTTATGAGTGCGTGTCTAGTTTATGAGTGCGTGTCTAGTTTATTAGTGCGTGTCTAGTTTATTAGTGTGTGTCTAGTTTATTAGTGTGTGTCTAGTTTATTAGTGCGTGTCTAGTTTATTAGTGCGTGTCTAGTTTATTAGTGCGTGTCTAGTTTATGAGTGCGTGTCTAGTTTATTAGTGCGTGTCTAGTTTATGAGTGCGTGTCTAGTTTATTAGTGCGTGTCTAGTTTATTAGTGCGTGTCTAGTTTATTAGTGCGTGTCTAGTTTATTAGTGCGTGTCTAGTTTATTAGTGCGTGTCTAGTTTATTAGTGCGTGTCTAGTTTATGAGTGCGTGTCTATTTATTAGTGTGTGTCTAGTTTATTAGTGTGTGTCTAGTTTATTAGTGTGACTCTAGTTTATTAGTGTGTGTCTAGTTTATTAGTGTGTGTCTAGTTTATTAGTGCGTGTCTAGTTTATTAGTGCGTGTCTAGTTTATTAGTGCGTGTCTAGTTTATTAGTGCGTGTCTAGTTTATTAGTGCGTGTCTAGTTTATTAGTGCGTGTCTAGTTTATTAGTGCGTGTCTAGTTTATTAGTGTGTGTCTAGTTTATTAGTGTGACTCTAGTTTATTAGTGTGTGTCTAGTTTATTAGTGTGTGTCTAAAATAATGTGAGACTTAGAAAGACTTTTTTGTGCTGGTTTGATTTTCCGCATTAGACACATGGATGAGCATAACTGTTTCGTTACTAAAAGTCTGTGGAGAGAGTTGTGTATCCGCTGCAGGTGCTATGTGATTGTGCGCAATGACAAAGTGTGTGTCACGGGTCAAAAAGGTCGGGGAGCACTGCTTCACCTTTTAGCCTGGGCTTTGGTACTCCCTTCTTCTTCTCCTCTATCAGTTCCTCCTCTTCCATCTCTCCCGTCGCCGTGGTTACCGCTTCAGGTTCATTCATATTTACACACTCTTCTTCATCCTCACTGTCACCGTCCTCCATTCTCTGCTTGTTCTCCTCCTCTTCGTCCTCCTCTTCCTCCACGTCCGGGGGCAGTTCTTTCATGTTGAAGAGCTGTGCGGGGAGATTGGGGCGCTTCGGGGGCAGTTTCTGTAAACATGAAAACGGGTTAATGTGTGTGTGTGTGTGTGTCTAGTTTATTAGTGTGGTGTCTTGTTTATTAGTGTGTGTGTGTGTGTGTCTAGTTTATTAGTGCGTGTCTAGTTTATTAGTGCGTGTCTAGTTTATTAATGCGTGTCTAGTTTATTAGTGCGTGTGTGTGTGTGTGTGTGTGTCTAGTTTATTAGTGTGTGTCTAGTTTATTAGTGCGTGTCTAGTTTATTAGTGCGTGTCTAGTTTATTAATGCGTGTCTAGTTTATTAGTGCGTGTGTGTGTGTGTGTGTGTGTCTAGTTTATTAGTGTGGTGTCTTGTTTATTAGTGTGTGTGTGTGTGTGTGTCTAGTTTATTAGTGTGGTGTCTTGTTTATTAGTGTGTGTGTGTGTGTCTAGTTTATTAGTGTGTGTCTAGTTTATTAGTGTGTGTCTAGTTTATTAGTGCGTGTCTAGTTTATTAGTGCGTGTCTAGTTTATTAGTGCGTGTCTAGTTTATTAGTGCGTGTCTAGTTTATTAGTGCGTGTCTAGTTTATTAGTGCGTGTCTAGTTTATTAGTGTGTGTGTGTGTGTGTCTTGTTTATTAGTGTGTGTGTTTGTGTGTTGTCTAGTTTATTAGTGTGGTGTCTTGTTTATTAGTGTGTGTGTGTGTGTGTGTGTCTAGTTTATTAGTGTGTGTCTAGTTTATTAGTGTGTGTCTAGTTTATTAGTGCGTGTCTAGTTTATTAGTGCGTGTCTAGTTTATTAGTGCGTGTCTAGTTTATTAGTGCGTGTCTAGTTTATTAGTGCGTGTCTAGTTTATTAGTGCGTGTCTAGTTTATTAGTGTGTGTGTGTGTGTGTCTAGTTTATTAGTGTGGTGTCTTGTTTATTAGTGTGTGTGTGTGTGTGTCTAGTTTATTAGTGTGTGTCTAGTTTATTAGTGTGTGTGTGTGTGTGTCTAGTTTATTAGTGCGTGTCTAGTTTATTAGGGCGTGTCTAGTTTATTAGGGCGTGTCTAGTTTATTAGTGTGTGTCTAGTTTATTAGTGCGTGTCTTGTTTATTAGTGTGTGTCTAGTTTATTAGTGTGGTGTCTTGTTTATTAGTGCGTGTGTGTGTGTGTGTCTAGTTTATTAGTGCGTGTCTAGTTTATTAGGGCGTGTCTAGTTTATTAGGGCGTGTCTAGTTTATTAGGGCGTGTCTAGTTTATTAGGGCGTGTCTAGTTTATTAGGGCGTGTCTAGTTTATTAGGGCGTGTCTAGTTTATTAGGGCGTGTCTAGTTTATTAGTGCGTGTCTAGTTTATTAGGGCGTGTCTAGTTTATTAGGGCGTGTCTAGTTTATTAGTGTGTGTGTGTGTGTGTTTAGTTTATTAGTGTGGTGTCTTGTTTATTAGTGTGTGTGTGTGTGTGTCTAGTTTATTAGTGTGGTGTCTTGTTTATTAGTGTGTGTGTGTGTGCGTCTAGTTTATTAGTGTGTGTCTAGTTTATTAGTGCGTGTCTAGTTTATTAGTGCGTGTCTAGTTTATTAGGGCGTGTCTAGTTTATTAGGGCGTGTCTAGTTTATTAGGGCGTGTCTAGTTTATTAGTGTGTGTGTGTGTGTGTGTCTAGTTTATTAGTGTGGTGGTGTCTTGTTTATTAGTGTGTGTCTGTTTGTTAGTGTGTGTCTAGTTTATTAGTGTGGTGTCTTGTTTATTAGTGTGTGTAGTTATTAGTGTGTGTCAGTTTATTAGTGCGTGTCTAGTTTATTAGTGCGTGTCTAGTTTATTAGTGCGTGTCTAGTTTATTAGTGCGTGTCTAGTTTATTAGTGCGTGTCTAGTTTATTAGTGCGTGTCTAGTTTATTAGTGCGTGTCTAGTTTATTAGTGCGTGTCTAGTTTATTAGTGCGTGTCTAGTTTATTAGTGCGTGTCTGTTTATTAATGCGTGTCTAGTTTATTAGTGCGTGGTGTGTGTGTGTGTCTAGTTTATTAGTGTGGTGTCTAGTTTATTAGTGCGTGTCTAGTTTATTAGTGCGTGTCTAGTTTATTAGTGCGTGTCTAGTTTATTAGTGCGTGTCTAGTTTATTAGTGCGTGTCTAGTTTATTAGTGCGTGTCTAGTTTATTAGTGCGTGTCTAGTTTATTAGTGTGTGTCTAGTTTATTAGTGTTGTCTAGTTTATTAGTGTGGTGTCTTGTTTATTAGTGTGTGTGTGTGTGTGTGGTCTAGTTTATTAGTGTGTGTCTAGTTTATTAGTGCGTGTTAGTTATTGTGGTGTCTAGTTTATTAGTGCGTGTCTAGTTTATTAGTGCGTGTCTAGTTTATTAGTGCGTGTCTAGTTTATTAGTGCGTGTCTAGTTTATTAGTGCGTGTCTAGTTTATTAGTGCGTGTCTAGTTTATTAGTGCGTGTCTAGTTTATTAGTGCGTGTCTAGTTTATTAGTGCGTGTCTAGTTTATTAGTGCGTGTCTAGTTTATTAGTGGTGTCTAGTTTATTAGTGCGTGTCTAGTTTATTAGTGCGTGTGTGTGTGTGTCTAGTTTATTAGTGTGGTGTCTTGTTTATTAGTGTGTGTGTGTGTGTGTGTCTTGTTTATTAGTGTGTGTGTGTGTGTGTCTAGTTTATTAGTGCGTGTCTAGTTTATTAGTGCGTGTCTAGTTTATTAGTGCGTGTCTAGTTTATTAGTGCGTGTCTAGTTTATTAGTGCGTGTCTAGTTTATTAATGCGTGTCTAGTTTATTAGTGCGTGTCTAGTTTATTATGCGTGTCTAGTTTATTAGTGCGTGTCTAGTTTATTAGTGCGTGTCTAGTTTATTAGTGCGTGTCTAGTTTATTAGTGCGTGTCTAGTTTATTAGTGCGTGTCTAGTTTATTAGTGGGTGTCTGTTTATTAGGCGTGTCTAGTTTATTAGTGCGTGTCTAGTTTATTAGTGCGTGTCTAGTTTATTAGTGCGTGTCTAGTTTATTAGTGCGTGTCTAGTTTATTAGTGCGTGTCTAGTTTATTAGTGCGTGTCTAGTTTATTAGTGCGTGTCTAGTTTATTAGTGCGTGTCTAGTTTATTAGGGCGTGTCTAGTTTATTAGGGCGTGTCTAGTTTATTAGTGCGTGTCTAGTTTATTAGTGCGTGTCTAGTTTATTAGTGCGTGTCTAGTTTATTAGTGCGTGTCTAGTTTATTAGTGCGTGTCTAGTTTATTAGTGCGTGTCTAGTTTATTAGTGCGTGTCTAGTTTATTAGTGCGTGTCTAGTTTATTAGTGCGTGTCTAGTTTATTAGTGCGTGTCTAGTTTATTAGTGCGTGTCTAGTTTATTAGTGCGTGTCTAGTTTATTAGTGCGTGTCTAGTTTATTAGTGCGTGTGTGTGTGTGTGTGTCTAGTTTATTAGTGTGGTGTCTTGTTTATTAGTGTGTGTGTGTGTGTGTGTGTAGTTTATTAGTGTGTGTGTCTAGTTTATTAGTGTGTGTCTAGTTATTAGTGTGTCTAGTTATATTAGTGCGTGTCTAGTTTATTAGTGCGTGTCTAGTTTATTAGTGCGTGTCTAGTTTATTAGTGCGTGTCTAGTTTATTAGTGCGTGTCTAGTTTATTAGTGCGTGTCTAGTTTATTAGTGCGTGTCTAGTTTATTAGTGCGTGTCTAGTTTATTAGTGCGTGTCTAGTTTATTAGTGCGTGTCTAGTTTATTAGTGCGTGTCTAGTTTATTAATGCGTGTCTAGTTTATTAGTGCGTGTGTGTGTGTGTGTGTCTAGTTTATTAGTGTGGTGTCTTGTTTATTAGTGTGTGTGTGTGTGTGTCTAGTTTATTAGTGTGTGTCTAGTTTATTAGTGCGTGTCTAGTTTATTAGTGCGTGTCTAGTTTATTAGTGCGTGTCTAGTTTATTAGTGCGTGTCTAGTTTATTAGTGCGTGTCTAGTTTATTAGTGCGTGTCTAGTTTATTAGTGCGTGTCTAGTTTATTAGTGCGTGTCTAGTTTATTAGTGCGTGTCTAGTTTATTAGTGCGTGTCTAGTTTATTAGTGCGTGTCTAGTTTATTAGGGCGTGTCTAGTTTATTAGTGGCGTGTCTAGTTTATTAGGGCGTGTCTAGTTTATTAGTGGTGTGTCTAGTTTATTAGTGTGTGTCTAGTTTATTAGTGCGTGTCTAGTTTATTAGTGCGTGTCTAGTTTATTAGTGCGTGTCTAGTTTATTAGTGCGTGTCTAGTTTATTAGTGCGTGTCTAGTTTATTAGTGCGTGTCTAGTTTATTAGTGCGTGTCTAGTTTATTAGTGCGTGTCTAGTTTATTAGTGTGTGTGTGTGTGTCTAGTTTATTAGTGTGGTGTCTTGTTTATTAGTGTGTGTGTGTGTGTGTGTGTGTGTGTCTAGTTTATTAGTGTGGTGTCTTGTTTATTAGTGTGTGTGTGTGTGTCTAGTTTATTAGTGCGTGTCTAGTTTATTAGTGCGTGTCTAGTTTATTAGTGCGTGTCTAGTTTATTAGGGCGTGTCTAGTTTATTAGGGCGTGTCTAGTTTATTAGGGCGTGTCTAGTTTATTAGGGCGTGTCTAGTTTATTAGTGCGTGTCTAGTTTATTAGGGCGTGTCTAGTTTATTAGTGCGTGTCTAGTTTATTAGGGCGTGTCTAGTTTATTAGGGCGTGTCTAGTTTATTAGGGCGTGTCTAGTTTATTAGTGTGTGTGTGTGTGTGTCTAGTTTATTAGTGTGGTGTCTTGTTTATTAGTGTGTGTGTGTGTGTGTGTCTAGTTTATTAGTGTGGTGTCTTGTTTATTAGTGTGTGTGTGTGTGCGTCTAGTTTATTAGTGTGTGTCTAGTTTATTAGTGCGTGTCTAGTTTATTAGTGCGTGTCTAGTTTATTAGGGCGTGTCTAGTTTATTAGGGCGTGTCTAGTTTATTAGTGCGTGTCTAGTTTATTAGTGTGTGTGTGTGTGTGTCTAGTTTATTAGTGTGGTGTCTTGTTTATTAGTGTGTGTGTGTGTGTGTGTGTGTCTAGTTTATTAGTGTGGTGTCTTGTTTATTAGTGTGTGTGTGTGTGTGTCTAGTTTATTTGTGTGTGTCTAGTTTATTAGTGCGTGTCTAGTTTATTAGTGCGTGTCTAGTTTATTAGTGCGTGTCTAGTTTATTAGTGCGTGTCTAGTTTATTAGTGCGTGTCTAGTTTATTAATGCGTGTCTAGTTTATTAGTGCGTGTCTAGTTTATTAATGCGTGTCTAGTTTATTAGTGCGTGTCTAGTTTACTAATGCGTGTCTAGTTTATTAGTGTGTGTCTAGTTTATTAGTGCGTGTCTAGTTTATTAGGGCGTGTCTAGTTTATTAGTGTGTGTCTAGTTTATTAGTGCGTGTCTAGTTTATTAGTGTGTGTGTGTGTGTGTGTCTAGTTTATTAGTGTGTGTCTAGTTTATTAGTGCGTGTCTAGTTTATTAGTGCGTGTCTAGTTTATTAGTGCGTGTCTAGTTTATTAGTGCGTGTCTAGTTTATTAGTGCGTGTCTAGTTTATTAGTGCGTGTCTAGTTTATTAGTGCGTGTCTAGTTTATTAGTGCGTGTCTAGTTTATTAGTGCGTGTCTAGTTTATTAGTGCGTGTCTAGTTTATTAGTGCGTGTCTAGTTTATTAGTGCGTGTCTATTTTATTAGTGCGTGTCTAGTTTATTAGTGCGTGTCTAGTTTATTAGTGCGTGTCTAGTTTATTAGTGCGTGTCTAGTTTATTAGTGCGTGTCTAGTTTATTAGTGCGTGTCTAGTTTATTATGCGTGTCTAGTTTATTAATGCGTGTCTAGTTTATTAGTGCGTGTCTAGTTTATTAGTGCGTGTCTAGTTTATTAGGGCGTGTCTAGTTTATTAGTGTGTGTCTAGTTTATTAGTGCGTGTCTAGTTTATTAGTGTGTGTGTGTGTGTGTGTGTCTAGTTTATTAGTGTGGTGTCTTGTTTATTAGTGTGTGTGTGTGTGTCTAGTTTATTAGTGCGTGTCTAGTTTATTAGTGCGTGTCTAGTTTATTAGTGCGTGTCTAGTTTATTAGTGCGTGTCTAGTTTATTAGTGCGTGTCTAGTTTATTAGTGCGTGTCTAGTTTATTAATGCGTGTCTAGTTTATTAGTGCGTGTCTAGTTTATTAGTGCGTGTCTAGTTTATTAGTGCGTGTCTAGTTTATTAGTGCGTGTCTAGTTTATTAGTGCGTGTCTAGTTTATTAGTGCGTGTCTAGTTTATTAGTGCGTGTCTAGTTTATTAGTGCGTGTCTAGTTTATTAGTGCGTGTCTAGTTTATTAGTGCGTGTCTAGTTTATTAGTGCGTGTCTAGTTTATTAGTGCGTGTCTAGTTTATTAGTGCGTGTCTAGTTTATTAGTGCGTGTGTGTGTGTGTGTGTCTAGTTTATTAGTGTGGTGTCTTGTTTATTAGTGTGTGTGTGTGTGTGTGTGTGTGTGTGTCTAGTTTATTAGTGTGGTGTCTTGTTTATTAGTGTGTGTGTGTGTGTGTGTCTAGTTTATTAGTGTGTGTCTAGTTTATTAGTGCGTGTCTAGTTTATTAGTGCGTGTCTAGTTTATTAGTGCGTGTCTAGTTTATTAGTGCGTGTCTAGTTTATTAGTGCGTGTCTAGTTTATTAGTGCGTGTCTAGTTTATTAATGCGTGTCTAGTTTATTAGTGCGTGTGTGTGTGTGTGTGTGTCTAGTTTATTAGTGTGGTGTCTTGTTTATTAGTGTGTGTGTGTGTGTGTGTCTTGTTTATTAGTGTGTGTGTGTGTGTGTCTAGTTTATTAGTGCGTGTCTAGTTTATTAGTGCGTGTCTAGTTTATTAGTGCGTGTCTAGTTTATTAGTGCGTGTCTAGTTTATTAGTGCGTGTCTAGTTTATTAGTGCGTGTCTAGTTTATTAGTGCGTGTCTAGTTTATTAGTGCGTGTCTAGTTTATTATGTCTGTGTTTTTAGTGGTGTTAGTTTATTAGTGCGTGTCTGTTATGTGTGGTGTATGTTTATTTAGTGTGTCTAGTTTATTAGTGCGTGTCTAGTTTATTAGTGCGTGTCTAGTTTATTAGGGCGTGTCTAGTTTATTAGTGTGTGTCTAGTTTATTAGTGCGTGTCTAGTTTATTAGTGTGTGTGTGTGTGTGTGTCTTGTTTATTAGTGTGTGTGTGTGTGTGTCTAGTTTATTAGTGCGTGTCTAGTTTATTAGTGCGTGTCTAGTTTATTAGTGCGTGTCTAGTTTATTAGTGCGTGTCTAGTTTATTAGTGCGTGTCTAGTTTATTAGTGCGTGTCTAGTTTATTAGTGCGTGTCTAGTTTATTAGTGCGTGTCTAGTTTATTAGTGCGTGTCTAGTTTATTAGTGCGTGTTATTTATTATGCGTGTCTAGTTTATTAATGCGTGTCTAGTTTATTAGTGCGTGTCTAGTTTATTAGGCGTGTCTAGTTTATTAGTGTGCGTGTCTAGTTTATTAGTGCGTGTCTAGTTTATTAGTGTGTGTGTGTGTGTGTGTGTCTAGTTTATTAGTGTGGTGTCTTGTTTATTAGTGTGTGTGTGTGTGTGTGTGTCTAGTTTATTAGTGTGTGTCTAGTTTATTAGTGCGTGTCTAGTTTATTAGTGCGTGTCTAGTTTATTAGTGCGTGTCTAGTTTATTAGTGCGTGTCTAGTTTATTAGTGCGTGTCTAGTTTATTAGTGCGTGTCTAGTTTATTAGTGCGTGTCTAGTTTATTAGTGCGTGTCTAGTTTATTAGTGCGTGTCTAGTTTATTAGTGCGTGTCTAGTTTATTAGTGCGTGTCTAGTTTATTAGTGCGTGTCTAGTTTATTAGTGCGTGTCTAGTTTATTAGTGCGTGTCTAGTTTATTAGTGCGTGTCTAGTTTATTAGTGCGTGTCTAGTTTATTAGTGCGTGTCTAGTTTATTAGTGCGTGTGTGTTTAGTGCGTGTCTAGTTTATTAGTGCGTGTCTAGTTTATTAGTGCGTGTCTAGTTATGTGTGTGTGTCTAGTTTATTAGTGCGTGTCTAGTTTATTAGTGGTGTCTAGTTTATTAGTGGTGTCTAGTTTATTAGTGCGTGTCTAGTTTATTAGTGCGTGTCTAGTTTATTAGTGCGTGTCTAGTTTATTAGTGCGTGTCTAGTTTATTAGTGCGTGTCTAGTTTATTAAGTGCGTGTCTAGTTTATTAGTGCGTGTCTAGTTTATTAGTGCGTGTCTAGTTTATTAGTGCGTGTCTAGTTTATTAGTGCGTGTGTGTGTCTAGTTTATTAGTGTGTGTCTGTTTATTAGTGTGTGTGTGTGTGTGTCTAGTTTATTAGTGTGGTGTCTTGTTTATTAGTGTGTGTGTGTGTCTAGTTTATTAGTGTGTGTCTAGTTTATTAGTGCGTGTCTAGTTTATTAGTGCGTGTCTAGTTTATTAGTGCGTGTCTAGTTTATTAGTGCGTGTCTAGTTTATTAGTGCGTGTCTAGTTTATTAGTGCGTGTCTAGTTTATTAGTGCGTGTCTAGTTTATTAGTGCGTGTCTAGTTTATTAGTGCGTGTGTGTAGTTTATTAGTGTGTGTGTCTTGTTTATTAGTGTGTGTGTGTGTGTCTAGTTTATTAGTGTGTGTCTAGTTTATTAGTGCGTGTCTAGTTTATTAGTGCGTGTCTAGTTTATTAGTGCGTGTCTAGTTTATTAGTGCGTGTCTAGTTTATTATGCGTGTCTAGTTTATTAGTGCGTGTCTAGTTTATTAATGCGTGTCTAGTTTATTAGTGCGTGTCTAGTTTATTAGTGCGTGTCTAGTTTATTAGTGCGTGTCTAGTTTATTAGTGCGTGTCTAGTTTATTAGTGCGTGTCTAGTTTATTAGTGCGTGTCTAGTTTATTAGGCGTGTCTAGTTTATTAGTGCGTGTCTAGTTTATTAGTGCGTGTCTAGTTTATTAGTGCGTGTCTAGTTTATTAGTGCGTGTCTAGTTTATTAGTGCGTGTCTAGTTTATTAGTGCGTGTCTAGTTTATTAGTGCGTGTCTAGTTTATTAGTGCGTGTCTAGTTTATTAGTGCGTGTCTAGTTTATTAGTGCGTGTCTAGTTTATTAGGGCGTGTCTAGTTTATTAGGGCGTGTCTAGTTTATTAGTGTGTGTGTGTGTGTGTCTAGTTTATTAGTGTGGTGTCTAGTTTATTAGTGTGTGTGTGTGTGTGTCTAGTTTATTAGTGTGGTGTCTTGTTTATTAGTGTGTGTGTGTGTGTGTGTGTGTGTCTAGTTTATTAGTGTGTGTCTAGTTTATTAGTGCGTGTCGTGTCTAGTTTATTAGGGCGTGTCTAGTTTATTAGGGCGTGTCTAGTTTATTAGTGCGTGTCTAGTTTATTAGGGCGTGTCTAGTTTATTAGGGCGTGTCTAGTTTATTAGTGTGTGTGTGTGTGTGTCTAGTTTATTAGTGTGGTGTCTTGTTTATTAGTGTGTGTGTGTGTGTGTCTAGTTTATTAGTGTGGTGTCTTGTTTATTAGTGTGTGTGTGTGTGCGTCTAGTTTATTAGTGTGTGTCTAGTTTATTAGTGCGTGTCTAGTTTATTAGTGCGTGTCTAGTTTATTAGGGCGTGTCTAGTTTATTAGTGCGTGTCTAGTTTATTAGTGTGTGTGTGTGTGTGTCTAGTTTATTAGTGTGGTGTCTTGTTTATTAGTGTGTGTGTGTGTGTGTGTGTGTCTAGTTTATTAGTGTGGTGTCTTGTTTATTAGTGTGTGTGTGTGTGTGTCTAGTTTATTAGTGTGTGTCTAGTTTATTAGTGCGTGTCTAGTTTATTAGTGCGTGTCTAGTTTATTAGTGCGTGTCTAGTTTATTAGTGCGTGTCTAGTTTATTAGTGCGTGTCTAGTTTATTAGTGCGTGTCTAGTTTATTAGTGCGTGTCTAGTTTATTAATGCGTGTCTAGTTTATTAGTGCGTGTCTAGTTTATTAATGCGTGTCTAGTTTATTAGTGCGTGTCTAGTTTACTAATGCGTGTCTAGTTTATTAGTGCGTGTCTAGTTTATTAGTGCGTGTCTAGTTTATTAGGGCGTGTCTAGTTTATTAGTGTGTGTCTAGTTTATTAGTGCGTGTCTAGTTTATTAGGGCGTGTCTAGTTTATTAGTGTGTGTCTAGTTTATTAGTGCGTGTCTAGTTTATTAGTGTGTGTGTGTGTGTGTGTCTAGTTTATTAGTGTGGTGTCTTGTTTATTAGTGTGTGTGTGTGTGTGTCTAGTTTATTAGTGTGTGTCTAGTTTATTAGTGCGTGTCTAGTTTATTAGTGTGTGTCTAGTTTATTAGTGCGTGTCTAGTTTATTAGTGCGTGTCTAGTTTATTAGTGCGTGTCTAGTTTATTAGTGCGTGTCTAGTTTATTAGTGCGTGTCTAGTTTATTAGTGCGTGTCTAGTTTATTAGTGCGTGTCTAGTTTATTAGTGCGTGTCTAGTTTATTAGTGCGTGTCTAGTTTATTAGTGCGTGTCTAGTTTATTAGTGCGTGTCTAGTTTATTAGTGCATGTTTAGTTTATTAGTGCGTGTCTAGTTTATTAGTGCGTGTCTTGTTTATTAGTGTGTGTGTGTGTGTGTGTGTGCGTGTCTAGTTTATTAGTGCGTGTCTAGTTTATTAGTGTGTGTCTAGTTTATTAGTGCGTGTCTAGTTTATTAGTGCGTGTCTAGTTTATTAGTGCGTGTCTAGTTTATTAGTGCGTGTCTAGTTTATTAGTGCGTAGTGCGTGTCTAGTTTATTAGTGCGTAGTGCGTGTCTTGTTTATTAGTGCGTAGTGCGTGTCTTGTTTATTAGTGCGTGTCTAGTTTATTAGTGCGTGTCTAGTTTATTAGTGCGTGTCTAGTTTATTAGTGCGTGTCTAGTTTATTAGTGCGTGTCTAGTTTATTAGTGCGTGTGCGCGTGTGTGCGTGTGTGTGTGTCTAGTTTATTAGTGTGTGTCTAGTTTATGAGTGCGTGTCTAGTTTATTAGTGCGTGTCTAGTTTATTAGTGCGTGTCTAGTTTATTAGTGCGTGTCTAGTTTATTAGTGCGTGTCTAGTTTATTAGTGCGTGTGCGTGTGCGCGTGTGTGCGTGTGTGCGTGTGTGCGTGTGGAGCAGCTCTTACTCCAATGGTACCGGTCTTCAGCTTGAATTTACTCCCGCCTTTCATCGCTCCGAAAAGAGGAAGGGTCTTTTTGGCCTTTCCAGGGTCTGAACTACTGTTGCCATCAGACAAAAAACAAAACATATAGAAATGAATGAACAAGATATAATGATTAAATATTAAAAGGTCCAGTAAAGGATTCATGTTAGCTTTTAGCATTAGCATCCGAGTAGCATCGAGTCAAAACCACTCCCCTGTGTCCTCCACCAAACCCAACCCCTGCACATGAAGCTGTTTCTGTAATAACACAGTCTGTGACGAAGCCTCAGCTTGAAATGTGAAAGTATGAAACTACATTAGGCTCAAGTCTGTGAGTGATTAGCCGCTATAGTTGACACATGCTAGCTTCCACTGACAAACTAGCACTTAGCTAAACTGGACTGTAGCATTACAGAGTCTTCTTCTACAACACCTTTTCCTCTGATGTTCTCTTCTTTGCCACAACTGGCGAGTGGCAAACCTGGAATTGTCACTTTGAGGGTTTTCGGTTCAGACATTGTAGGAGTTTTAGAAAATACAACTCAGACAGATACAGACGAAAATAACGCATCCTTTTGGTTTCTTTCTATTGGTCCGCTCCAAAATATTTCTGATTTCTTTTTTGAGGCTACATCTGGTCCTGTCCATTCATATTTAAAAGTTTTTCTGCATTTTATTATTGTATGTCTTTTCCTGTTATTATCTTCAGGGAGACTGTGCACCGGTCCAGGCACTGCAGATGAGAGAAATATCCTGTTTGCCTTTATAAATAAATAAATAAATAAATAAATACCTTGGCAGGAGTGACGGTAGCTGAGCGGGTCGTGTGAGTTCCACAAGTTTGCGAAGTCTCTGAACCTCTTTTCTGAGATCAGCAACATGAACGTGGAGTTTACGGCGCTCTACGTTGTCCATCGCTGCCTCGCTCCGAACGGCCGTCATGAAGGCGTCCAGAGGGTCCTCCGCCGTGGAGCCAGAGGAGCCTGACAGAGAAGCAGAAGGTGAATGGTTCAGACCCTGGACAGCACTAAACTACGGTCCTTCTGGGTCCTTCTGGGTCCTTCTGGGTCCTTCTGGGTCCTTCTGGGTCCTTCTGGGTCCTTCTGGGTCCTTCTGGGTCCTTCTGGGTCCTCTGGGTCCTCAAGGTCCTTCTGGGTCCTTCTGGGTCCTCTGGGTCCTCTGGGTCCTCTGGGTCCTCAGGGTCCTCAGGGTCCTCAGGGTCCTCAGGGTCCTCAGGGTCCTCAGACATCGGACTCACCTTTTCTTTCAGAGTCGAGCTTTTTCTGAGATTCTTCCAATTCCTTTTCAACTCCTGCGAGTTTCATCAACTGAGAGAAGACAAGACCAAAAGGTAAAACTAGAAGCACATGAGACAGATTTTAATGCAACAAAAAGGTTTTATGTCAATTAGAATTCAACGTCCAAATTATGGCTGCACGATATAGTGAAAAAATATCGTTATCGCGATATTGGTGCGTGCGATGTCCATATCAAAAAGATGCACAATAAAAAAAACAGTATTATTTTGTATTTTTTTCCTTCATACAAAACAAAACAGACATCAACATTCAACAAGAACAACAAACAAACAAGTAAATAAATATATGCATTTTAATGTCATTAATGTTGGGCTTATTTTTTGTTATTTGCAATTTTAGGTGAAAGACAAAAATATTGCAATAATATCGTTATCAAAATACTAAGCACTAATTTCTAATATCGGTGTATTAGGCCCTAGTCCAAATACAGATAAAAATATAGAAAATTGTCCGGCCATTACATGTTTTCAAAATGTGCTCGGTCATGGTTTACTTTATGACTTTATTAAAGCCTTGGAACTTCAAATGAATGACAGAAAGTCTAAGCAGCATTTGCATTTTCGATTTTAAATCTTTCTAGGGCTGCACGATGTTGGGAAATTAGAGCGATATTCGATTTGAGTGTTCAGTAACGATAACGATATTAGTGTCATACTTTTGTCTTTCACCTAAAATTACATCTGCATTGAAACGTTATTAAAGCTGCACTAACTGACTTTGGGATTTTGAAGCCGCAGACTCTCTGGCCTCTCTCTTTCTGCTCCCCTCCCCGCACCCACGAAGCTATCGCCCCCCACACACACACTGTTGTTGACGGAGCTAGCGTCTCCCAATATGGATAATACATGGATATGGATTTGCACGTGGATGGCGTGACCATAGAACGATAGAACCGGGAAGCGCGGAGGAACGAGACTTTCTTTTGGCTGTTTCGCTGAGTAAGCAGTAACCGGTGATGAAGACGAGGAAGCTTCAGGTTAGCTCCGCCGCTTGTTGTGCTAACTCAGCTGTCTGTGCTAACGGACCTGTAGATTTCTCACGAAAGTGGGGGCTAGTGGTCCGCTGTGATTGGTCACAATCTGCGACCCGAAACACATTCTCTTCCTTGTTTCATCAAAACTCGATCTAAAATATAATGTCAGGCCAGCACAAATCTGCGCTACTTTTTCTTCAAAAGGACGTATATCCCAATGCACTACATGGACATGGATAGCACTTTCGTATTGAATACAAAAATAAAGTCAGTTAGTGCAGCTTTAATGACATTCAAATGCATATATTCATAAACTTAATCTTGCTGAATGCTGAGGTGTCTGTTTTGTTGTATTTAATAAAAGGGAAATAGGAATACTGCACGTACCAATATCGCGATAACAATATTTTCTCGATATATCGTGCAGCCCTGTGTATTACTGCATTACATCATTAAAATGCAGTGAAATACAGGCGTGTTCTGAAACGACCACAGACGTAGCTCACCAGCGTCTCGTAGGTCTCGGCGCGCTCCGCTATCTTCCCGGCCTTCTTCATCCTCTCCTGCCTCTTCCGTTCCACTGTTCCGGTCCGGTCCAGGAAGGTATCGTCGTCGCTGTCGTAGAAGTCCTCATCCTCCCAGTTTTTCTTCTTGCGTTTCCGAGACACTGGACATCAAACACAACATTTCGCTGTAATCCCTTTGTTCTTCGTTCCCCTTCACCCCCTGTGCACCTTCGTTTTGATGTTAAGATTCAGTTATTAAGTGTTCACGGGCTCTAAGATCAGCTGACCAGGCTCTTTTAATGATCCCAAAGACCAGAACATTTACGTACATTTTTATTTATGCCTTTGATTTTGTTCTATTCTGCTTTAACTTGTTTGCACCGAGAGCCAAAGAAAATTCCTAGTTTGTGACTTCCTGTTACTCACATGGCAATAAAAAGATTCTGAAAGAAGTCGAGAGGGCTCCCAGACTGTGGAAGTTCTGCCCAAGCCCCGGCGATCCAAGATGGCGCCGTATTCAAATGAATGGTTTGTGCTCAGAGGCGCATTGTTGCCGGCACGGGCCCCGGAAGATTAGCGGAAGTCGCCTGGAACTTGCAAAGATCTATGGGAAACTGGCCTGTATTTGGGCATCGTCTGGTCCTCCTGGTTCTGCGCAGTGGACGAGCTCCCATGATGCTTTGCGCCAAATATGCGTGTGTGGCTCTCGTGCACGTGCACAGAGGGGCTCGGCCGCGCTCTGACCAATCAGAGGGCAGTGTTCTGACCAATCAGAGCTGATCAGGGCGGAGTCAGAGCGGGAAGGAAAGGAGCAGAGTTTGTGGCAGTAAAGTGTGGATTTAAAGAAAACGGAAGGATTTAAGAAGAAAAAAGTTCAAGACGACAAGGGACACTAACATCCCCACAAAATCTGATCTTTATGAAAGCTGTAGGTTCTCTGTCAGGTTCTCTGTCAGGTTCTCTGTCAGGTTCTCTGTCAGGTTCTCTGTCAGGTTCTCTGTCAGGTTCTCTGTCAGCTGAGGTCAAGCTGTTTTAGTTTACATTGAGTTCTATGGAGAAAATGTCTGGGTAGCCCACGTGAATGTCGTCTGGTCTAGTCTGCAGTACCGCGAGAACCTCGAGCACATGGTTCTTCAGCTCCAAGCTGTAACACCCTATCCAGTTATAATAGATCCATGGTCCTGCCTCTGCATATTAGACTGGAGGACCCACTTCCTGTTTTCAGTCACTTCTTAAGACTCATCTTTTTACTTTGGCTTTTAATTTTTATTTTTTTATTAATTTCATTTTTTATTTCGAGCTACACAACACACAACACAGGCACAAAAGCCAGAAAAAATAAAATAAAAATAATTAACATTCTAGCTCGAAAAGGAGTGGGAAGAAGACAAGCTTATTGACTCCCATCCCAAAGCCATTTGTATTCTTGTATACGTTTCTATATTACTTTGTGTTTTTAGACGTGTGTCCAGCACTTTGGTCGTTGTTTTAAAGTGCTCTATAAATGCAGTAGAATTGAATTGAAGTGTGTGGTTGATGCTGGAGTCGTCATGTCCCACCTGCTTCCTGTCGCAGCAGTCCTCGGGCCTCCAGCATCCGACAGGCCTCCAGGCAACACTGAACCATCACCTCCTTCTTCTTGCCGGTGCTGGTCACCTCTGCCACCAGCTGCCGTCCTTTGGCATCGTCCACCGGGAGTCTGACAGAGAGAGACACTTAAAACACGCCGCAGGAAACGTTTACATTCACACATTTTTGTTTCTTACTTTATTCTGCAAAGCCATGTTCCCGAGTTTTTCTCCTCGTACTCAAAGTCTAACTCTTCACCTGTGATAAAAACAGATTTAGTAAGTTGGCAATATTTATTTATATAGCGCCTTTCTCAGACCAGAGTCAAAGCGGTTTACAATTGTGGGCATTAGTCTCTCTCTCCACACAGACCTATGGTACATGTTTTTAGTGGTAGGGGAAACCGGAGTACCCGGAGGAAACCTACGGAGACACGGGGAGAACATGCAAACTCCACTCAGAAAGGCCCACTAACCAGGACCTTCTTGCTGAGAAGCGAGAGTGCTATCCAGTGCAAAAGGAGCCTCTATTCACCTTTCTATGTTTGGCTTAGTTTTCATTGTGGACCATCAAGAGGCTCCCCATGGTGTTGGTCACATACTGAGCTTCAATACAATCGAGATGGATCAATATGAACGAGAAGATTGAGATTTGTTTTTCCTGCTGCTCGGGTAAATTTCTGGAAAGTTTCTATACATTTTAATGGGAAGTTAAGCTGGACAAACATGTGATGGAGATGCAGACATGCGCAGTGCCAGTAGGGGGCGTGCTCTCAAGATAAGATGAGACATATTTTTATCTTATCCTGTCTTCTTGTGCAAAGGACAGAAGTGTGAAACATGTTAAAGGTTAAAAATATAGTCTGTGCAGGATATAATTATGTACAATAGCAGCTGGTTCTTCAGTCCTTGTGTGGGTCAAAGTGACTTATTGTACAGTCTGACAGCGGTGGGGATGAAGGCCCTGCAGTGGGGAGTGTGTTATGGACATATGATTAAGAAATTGAATTCAAAGATATTTTTAATGGCGTCTGTTTATACTTTATTATTAAGTTATCTATAAAAAGCCAGACTTCAATTTGGAAGATTCTAAGTTTACTCCTGTTTTTTTCTCTCCGCATAAATTCCAGATAAATTCCCATTCCCAGAATTTTGCAACTAAGACAAAAAATTAAATTCTCACAAGACCGAAAACGCTAGACAGGAAATGGCTGAGTCCCAAACCTTCTCTGTCGTAGAATCCCTGCAGTGTCTTCTTCGGGTCTTTTAGATACGCCGCTTCCTGATCCTCGTGGAATTCAGTTGAAAAAGGGTTCTCCTCGTTTTCATCTTCAGCGACGGCGTCATCAACTAAAATAATCCACAATTAGTAAGTAAGTAATCTTTATTTTATTTATTTATATACCGCCTTTTCACTGCACATCGGAGTCTCAAAGCGGTTTACAATTGTGATTTTTTTTTTGGCAGTGGGGGGTCGCCAGAACAGGAGGAACATGCCAGAACCTATTGTACATATTTTTAGTGGTAGGGGAAACCGGAGTACCCGGAGGAAACCTACGCAGACACGGGGAGAACATGCAAACTCCACTCAGAAAGGCCCTGGTCCGACCGGGATTCGAACCCAGGACCTTCTTGCTGAGAGGCGAGAGTGCTATCCACCCTCTAATATGAAATAATTAAACTATTATTTGTTTCTCTGACGTCACGACTCACTGATGCCCCAGGAGCAGCCGGAGTCGCCTTTGAAGGGTTTGCTCTGGTTCTTCTGCTCTTCCCCATTCTCTCCTTCCTCCTCCTCCTCCTCCTCCTCCTCCTCTTCATCGTCTGAACCTGCTCCCATCATCCTCTTCTCCAGCTCCTCTCTTTGCTTTCGGGCGCGCTCCTTCAGCTCTGTCACGGTAAACTCGGACTCCTCCTCCTCATCAGTCTCTGGACCCTGGACATACAGTTTTAGCAGGAACACTCAGGTCTGAGGCTGGATTTCAAGTTTAATTAACTGGCACAAAAACAAGTCCATTGTTAGTGTTTGAGTGATTCTATCTGAGGCAAATGTGACATGTACTTTTCTACTATCAACAAACTTTATCTGATCTTAGTGGAGTGTTGACTTTCCAGGTAAAAAAAAACAAATCATAAAGAGCCCACTCCAAAAAACTGTTGCACTTTGTCATTCTGCACTTTATGAATGCAACTGTGGCACTTTTCATCTGCACTTTTACTATATATTGCATGTTTATTGTCTATGTTTTGTATTTTAATTAACTCTGCTATGTACTGTAATTGTATTTTTGATTGTATAAGGACTACAGATGGAAATTAGCATTGTGCTAAATCTGGGGCAGCCATCTTTTTAATGTACCTGTCCGTTGTCCTTTTAAATAAATAACTAAACTAAACTCCACGCTTGTATCACACAGCACTCCTTACCCTTTGTTTTTTCAAGAAATACTATCTTATTTCATGTGCGTAACTGAAATCACGTGTAAGAATCTAGGGCTGTCCAATGTCAGGATTAACAGGTGTAGCTCAGTAAAGACATAGTAATTCAGGAACGTTTCAATCTTTTAAAAGACTGAAGAAATAAGTAGTTAACTGACAAGATAATGCACATTTCAGAACATGCACAACATTGCATGACATTTAACATTTTGATTTAACTACAAAATGCTAGAAAACCTCTCCTAAGTTCGCTGCAGGTATACAACTCTCTGGTCTTATTTGACGAGCGTGTAGCACCAGAATGATTGACACCTGGGAGGACCAATAGCCTTGATGATCCACCCGGAAGTAGAAAATCCTCCTTTAAACCTTTAATTTCAATGGCATTTAAATGTTTTCATCAAACATCTTTGGTCTCTCTCTGGTCTCTCTCTGGTCTCTCTCTGGTCTCTCTCTGGTCTCTCTCTGGTCTCTCTCTGGTCTCTCTCTGGTCTCTCTCTGGTCTCTCTCTGGTCTCTCTCTGGTCTCTCACTGGTCTCTCACTGGTCTCTCACTGGTCTCTCTCTGGTCTCTCTCTGGTCTCTCTCTGGTCTCTCTCTGGTCTCTCTCTGGTCTCTCTCTGGTCTCTCTCTGGTCTCTCTCTGGTCTCTCTCTGGTCTCTCTCTGGTCTCTCTCTGGTCTCTCTCTTGTCTCTCTCTTGTCTCTCTCTGGTCTCTCTCTGGTCTCTCTCTTGTCTCTCTCTGGTCTCTCTCTGGTCTCTCTCTGGTCTCTCTCTGGTCTCTCTCTGGTCTCTCTCTGGTCTCTCTCTGGTCTCTCTCTGGTCTCTCTCTGGTCTCTCTCTTGTCTCTCTCTTGTCTCTCTCTTGTCTCTCTCTTGTCTCTCTCTTGTCTCTCTCTGGTCTCTCTCTGGTCTCTCTCTGGTCTCTCTCTGGTCTCTCTCTGGTCTCTCTCTGGTCTCTCTCTTGTCTCTCTCTGGTCTCTCTCTGGTCTCTCTCTGGTCTCTCTCTGGTCTCTCTCTTGTCTCTCTCTGGTCTCTCTCTTGTCTCTCTCTGGTCTCTCTCTGGTCTCTCTCTGGTCTCTCTCTTGTCTCTCTCTTGTCTCTCTCTTGTCTCTCTCTTGTCTCTCTCTGGTCTCTCTCTGGTCTCTCTCTGGTCTCTCTCTGGTCTCTCTCTGGTCTCTCTCTGGTCTCTCTCTGGTCTCTCTCTGGTCTTCCCGTGAGATACAGTTGTGTGACTAATGTTCTGTTCATTCTGCATCTTACCTGCAGAATAAAAAGCCTGGTACTCCCGCCGAACTTGATCACATGACCCACTCTGAGTCTGATGAAGGTCTTTGGCGGGATCTTGTTCTTGTTTACGACAGTTCCGTGCGTGCTGCCCAGGTCGTGCACATAGAAGCCCCGCTCCTCGCCCACAGAGCCCGTTTCCCCGGACTCCCCTCGGTACTGGATGATGGCGTGGTACCGTGAGATGGACGGGTGCTCCAAGGCGACCTCACACACCGGCAGACGGCCCACAACGAAGAAGCTCTTGTCCTTGAGCGGAATAGTGTTTACAATGGATCCGTTTTTGAGGATTTCTATAGAGTAAGAGACGTCCGGAACCATGCTGCCCCAAGCGGGTTCGGTGTAAGGCAGAGGGGGGTGTGTTCCAGGCGGGGGACATTTCACCTGGCAAGGCAAGGCAAGTTTATTTGTATAGCACAATTCATACACAAGGCAACTCAAAGTGCTGAACAAAACAAGAAAGCATTAAAATCATAAATAATCACAGAACATTTAAACGAAAGATAAAAATATAAAATCCCTCAGTTGTAGCACAGCTAAACAGAACTGTTTTTAACCTGGTTTTAAACATAGTCATTGAGGAGGCCTGTCTCACATCTTCAGGAAGACTGTTCCAGATTTTAGCAGCATGAATCTGAAAAGCAGCCTCCCCATGTTTAGTTCTGACTCTGGGCACTAACCTGCACTTTAGGCTTGGCTTCGGGCTGAGTGTCCGGAGGTTTAGTGACTGCGTCTGTGAGCAGGTCTGTGCTGTTTACTGTGTCCTCTTTCCTCGCCTCAGACCCGGACCTGACTGTGTCCTCTTTCCTCGCCTCAGACCCGGACCTGACTGTGTCCTCTTTCCTCGCCTCAGACCCGGACCTGACTGTGTCCTCTTTCCTCGCCTCAGACCCGGACCTGACTGTGTCCTCTTTCCTCGCCTCAGACCCGGACCTGACTGTGTCCTCTTTCCTCGCCTCAGACCCGGACCTGACTGTGTCCTCTTTCCTCGCCTCAGACCCGGACCTGACTGTGTCCTCTTTCCTCGCCTCAGACCCGGACCTGACTGTGTCCTCTTTCCTCGCCTCAGACCCGGACCTGACTGTGTCCTCTTTCCTCGCCTCAGACCCGGACCTGACTGTGTCCTCTTTCCTCGCCTCAGACCCGGACCTGACTGTGTCCTCTTTCCTCGCCTCAGACCCGGACCTGACTGTGTCCTCTTTCCTCGCCTCAGACCCGGACCTGACTGTGTCCTCTTTCCTCGCCTCAGACCCGGACCTGACTGTGTCCTCTTTCCTCGCCTCAGACCCGGACCTGACTGTGTCCTCTTTCCTCGCCTCAGACCCGGACCTGACTGTGTCCTCTTTCCTCGCCTCAGACCCGGACCTGACTGTGTCCTCTTTCCTCGCCTCAGACCCGGACCTGACTGTGTCCTCTTTCCTCGCCTCAGACCCGGACCTGACTGTGTCCTCTTTCCTCGCCTCAGACCCGGACCTGACTGCGCTTCGCTTGGACAGAGAAGGAGCTGCGAACACTGGCTTTTTAAAAGACACTTCCTTTGACTCGGTCCGTGTTTCGGATAAAACTTTTGTTTCGGGAGTTTCTTCCTCTGTTGCCTCAGCCTCAGGGTCCATGTTGTGCTTTATTGGGTGTATTTCTTCACTGGTGTTGTCCGCACGCTGCGCAGACGCAGAGGAAGCGGCCATGTTGACTTGGTGCACCTCTTTTTTCGGACCGTGATGTACAACTAAAACAAAAGTTCCTGCAGTGTGATCTTAATAACAACACTGATGAACACTGAATTAATGACTTTAATCAAGTCAACATAGGAATGTAAAAATATAGATATAGAGTCAATCATATTAGTTTAAACATCAATAATGTTTGTTTTGTTTTGTAGCGGAACTATATTTGTATTATACAGGGACTTTTTATAGGACGGACCGGAAGGGTAATACCGTAAGTTTTGATGTGTGTCTTTGAGGGTTCAGAGACTAAAGAATGTCTGTTATACATCTGTGTTGATTTAATTTATTTACACAAGATTGGATCTAGAGAGAAGCCCATATTGTGACACTGCAGAGATATTTAAGAATAAAAATGTGTTCACAGTAAAGTGTTTATTAAAGTATCTGGACTTTAAAAGGTTATAACTCAAAACAACATTAACTTTCATAGATTAGAAAAAAAGGTTCCAAACACAGACATATCAAAGAGATAGTGTGGATAAAATCAAAAGGAAAGATTGACAAATGCCATTTTAAAACCAGATCAGCCTCCGATTGGATCATTCTGTGATTAACATTAACACAACATCCTGAAATCACTCAAAGAAATCATTCAGATTCTTTTTATTAGCCATGTGCAGTATAAAAACTACATTGGAATACATTTGCAAAAAAGGTACTCTGTGCACCGACAGAATAAAGAGCACGATACAATGTAATATAAAATACACAAACACTGAAAATAAAAGAATAAAAAAACAGCAGACACTGTGGCACCGATCAACAAAACGATACAAGGGGTAAAAGCAGGAATTAAAGTGCTCTGTTTAGGCACCTGACAGTCTGTGGAAAGAAGCTGTTAGCATAGCGAGATGTCTTGCATCTCAGCGACCGATATCTTCTGCCAGAGGGAAGAAGCTGGAACATGGCTTTCCCAGGGTGGCCAGAAGAGTCATTGATGATTTTAAGAGCTTTGTTTAAAAGTCTGGAGTTATAAAGAACCTCCAGAACAGGAAGCTCACAGCCCACGGTCCTCTTTGCAGAGCGGAGCACCTTGTTTAAAGCTCTCTTTTCTTTATCTGTGATGTTTCCAAACCACACAGACACAGAACCAACAAGTAAACTCTCAGTGGTGCATGAAACAAAATTAATATATATCGATACAAATTTTAATGATCCTGAACAATCTGTTACGGACGTGATGGTTTCTGTCAATATCTTTCTAAACATCCCAAAAGTGTAAAAAAATTCAAAATAAAGAATCTCTGAATCAAATGTGGATCTGAAAATATGGAACAAACTTCATTCAAAGGATCAGGTTTGTTTAAAAAAATAAACTTTAGGAAACTGGACTAATTTATAAAACGGTCTCTTCTGGACAAATGGTTGCCAAGGAATTTGTCTGTGGTTGCCAAGGAGTTTGTCTGTGGTTGCCGAGGAGTTTGTCTGTAGTTGCCGAGGAATTTGTTTGTGGTTGCCAAGGAATTTGTCTGTGGTTGCCAAGGAGTTTGTTTGTGGTTGCCAAGGAGTTTGTCTGTGGTTGCCAATTAGTTTGTTTGTGGTTGCCGAGGAGTTTGTCTGTGGTTGCCGAGGAGTTTGTCTGTAATTGCCGAGGAATTTGTTTGTGGTTGGCAAGGAATTTGTCTGTGGTTGCCAAGGAGTCTGTTTGTGGTTGCCAAGGAGTTTGTTTGTGGTTGCCAAGGAGTTTGTCTGTGGTTGCCAAGGAGTTTGTTTGTGGTTGCCAATTAGTTTGTTTGTGGTTGCCAAGGAGTTTGTTTGTGGTTGCCAAGGAGTCTGTTTGTGGTTGCCAGGGAGTTTGTTTGTGGTTGCCGAGGAGTTTGTCTGTGGTTGCCAAGGAGTTTGTCTGTGGTTGCCAAGGAATTTGTCTGTGGTTGCCAAGGAGTTTGTCTGTGGTTTCCTAGGAGTTTGTCTGTGGTTGCCGAGGGGTTTGTCTGTGGTTGCCGAGGGGTTTGTCTGTGGTTGCCGAGGGGTTTGTCTGTGGTTGCCGAGGGGTTTGTCTGTGGTTGCCGAGGGGTTTGTCTGTGGTTGCCAAGGAGTTTGTCTGTGGTTGCCGAGGGGTTTGTCTGTGGTTGCCGAGGAGCTTGTCTGTGGTTGCCAAGGAGTTTGTTTGTGGTTGCCAAGGAGTTTGTCTGTGGTTGCCAAGGAGTTTGTTTGTGGTTGCCAATTAGTTTGTTTGTGGTTGCCAAGGAGTTTGTTTGTGGTTGCCAAGGAGTCTGTTTGTGGTTGCCAGGGAGTTTGTTTGTGGTTGCCGAGGAGTTTGTCTGTGGTTGCCAAGGAGTTTGTCTGTGGTTGCCAAGGAATTTGTCTGTGGTTGCCAAGGAGTTTGTCTGTGGTTTCCTAGGAGTTTGTCTGTGGTTGCCGAGGGGTTTGTCTGTGGTTGCCGAGGGGTTTGTCTGTGGTTGCCGAGGGGTTTGTCTGTGGTTGCCGAGGGGTTTGTCTGTGGTTGCCGAGGGGTTTGTCTGTGGTTGCCAAGGAGTTTGTCTGTGGTTGCCGAGGGGTTTGTCTGTGGTTGCCGAGGAGCTTGTCTGTGGTTGCCGAGGAGTTTGTCTGTGGTTGCCGAGGAGTTTGTCTGTGGTTGCCGAGGAGTTTGTCAAGTTACAGACTTGTCACAGACTTGGAAATGACGTGATTCTAGTTTAAAAACATACATTTCAAGTGTTTTTTTAAACGTTTTTGAGTTTTCTTAGAATACCGCATCACAAACTTATTTTATCTAAACAAGAAAAGTCTGGAAATAAGAAAAAATACTTAAAACCAGCTTAAAAACTCACTGCTCAGACTTTTTTTCTCTGCGATTATGAAGTATTTTAAAACTAATAAAATAATCTCATGACAAACTACATCACTGCAGATTGTGTGTGATTATAAGTGTGTGTAGCTCCATACCGATTGTGTGTGATCATAAGTGTGTGTAGCTCCATACCGATTTTGTGTGATCATAAATGTGTGTAGCTCCATGCAGATTGTGTGTGATCATAAATGTGTGTGTAGCTCCATGCAGATTGTGTGTGATCAAAAGTGTGTGTAGCTCCATACAGCTGACAGTATAGACACTAACTGCAGATTGTGTGTGATCATAAGTGTGTGTAGCTCCATGCAGATTGTGTGTGATCATAAGTGTGTGTAGCTCCATGCAGATTGTGTGTGATCATAAGTATGTGTAGCTCCATGCAGATTGTGTGTGATCATAAGTATGTGTAGCTCCATGCAGATTGTGTGTGATCATAAGTTTGTGTAGCTCCATACAGCTGACAGGATAGACACTAACTGCAGATTGTGTGTAATCATAAGTGTGTGTAGCTCCATACAGCTGACAGGATAGACACTAACTGCAGATTGTGTGTAATCATAAGTGTGTGTAGCTCCATACAGCTGACAGGATAGACACTAACTGCAGATTGTGTGTAATCATAAGTTTGTGTAGCTCCATACAGCTGACAGGATAGACACTAACTGCAGATTGTGTGTAATCATAAGTGTGTGTAGCTCCATACAGCTGACAGGATAGACACTAACTGCAGATTGTGTGTGATCAGATGCACTTCTCTGACTCCTGCTCCGTGCTGTGATCGCTTCAAGCTCCACATCCCTTACGCCGGAGAGACCTTAAAATGTAAGAACCAACTCTGTTTGTCCCTAACCCTGACACTCATCGCTAAAATATTAAAACTAAAGTCTCACTCCACACTAATAAGATACATTTATGGACAACGGCTGCACAAAATATCAAAAAAATATTGTTATTGGTGCTTGCGATTTCTGTATCGAAAAGATGCGCAATAATTCTTTGTTTTGTTGTCTTTAATAATGGAAAAAAAATACATCAGCATTCAACAAGAACAACAAACAAAGTAAACAAATATATGCATTTGAATGTCATTAATGTTGTGCTTGTTTCTTGTTATTCGTCTCTGAAAGACAAAGATATCACAATAATATCGTTATCGCATTACTAACCACTCATATCGAATATCGCTCTAATTTCCAATATGGTGCAGCCCTACTAAATGTCTCACTTCACGCTAGTCCGTACCATGGGTCTACTGTATCTAACTTCAATGGACAATAAGATAAATGTATGAACCAAAACATTTTTAATTACTATGTAGCTTTAACATATACACAGGTAAATCTCATATGGGCTCAAAACCATTTCAAGAAAAAAATGTAATGAGCTTTGGGAACATAATGGTTACATTTAGGACATGTGGTTTTGGAGGCTTCGTCAATAGAATCAATAACAGTTCAGTCCATTCAGTTTATTTATAAAGCTCTAAAAAAACAATTACATTTTTAATTAAAAAGACATACAACATTATACAGTAGGACAGGACATGGCGTATCCTGGGGGTGCAGTCTGCCGGGTTTATACACGGAGATATAGTAGAAGAAGAAGTGGTTTATACACGGAGATATAGTAGAAGAAGAAGCATCTTTTTGTGCGGTGTACGTTTGTAGCAACCGCACAAACAGAGAGAAAGACAAGAGTTTGTTCATGTTCCAACTGTGGTCTCATATAAAGGAGGACACTTTGAAAAAACCACTGGAATGAGGCGGGCGAGGTGGATCAAGGCTTTCCCAGATAAGCGCCCCCTGCAGGCCACCCCAATGAAACGCAGCAATTTCTTCTGTTTAATCTTTCCAAAAATGCCCGAAATCAAGATTCTTTTGAGAAATGTTTGTTAGCACTCCCTTAGAATTGAGTGTCCCCGATTAAGACTGTGCCAACAACCGTACACCGCACAGGAGCAAGACTAAGTTGTCCCACCTCTGCTCATGCGCCCCCTACAGGCCAGTTTAATGAAACACAAGAATACCATAGACCAGTGTTCCCCACCGGTCCCCTTTTTGAGCCGTGGAGAATTAAAACCATCACATGGCATGACTAACCTTCAACCCTCACACTCCTGTCATAATGATGTTTTTTCTCTTGTTTTAGGGGATATTATATTTAACGCACAATACCCAGAGCTTCCTCCTGACTTTATATTTGGAGAAGATGCCGAGTTTCTTCCGGAGCCTTCTGAATTACCTGTGAGTCCACACACATCACTGTATCTGAAGAGTTGACATGACTTGCTAAAGTATTCATACCCTTTGCCCTTGTGAAGTAAAAGTACCCTTTAAGTCCTACAGTCTCAGTATGATTACAGCTGGAATATCGAGAGTGTGTGTGATAATGGGTTATTATTGTTCATTTTATTATCATTATTTCTGTCTTCGTTTTTTTGTCTTTGTCTAATATTTTGTTACTCTGCTCTACTGTCTTGCTGGGTTTTATTTTATTTGAACTGAGGACCCCTCGAGACACGATGGTTCATCTCAAAGAGCTATTCCTCTTATTGATAATAGTAAAGAAACTGTGAATAAAGTTATACATAAGAGAATATTGGTCTCTTAACATTAAGTTATACAAATATTTAGTAGTAGCAGTAGCAGTAGTAGTAGCAGTAGTAGTGTAAGGATTTAAGCAGACAGAGACGGATCGTGGTGTGCCAAACTCTGGAAGTTTATTTAAGTTTCTCTCAAGTTCCACTGGTTTACTCTGTTTCTTTCTCTCAGACAGAATAAAGGCAGTACACAGTTTATATAGTCATTGTCACGTCACACATCGAAAGACATACGTGTCACAAAGAGACAGTCACATCATAGTCATAACATGGAGTCCTTGTAGAGTCCTTGTACAGTCCTGCACGTAGGCCATATTGCTATCTAATACTAACACCCTCCCCTTTGATCACATAATCACATGTGATCACTCAAATCGATCAATCAATAAAATGGAAAAAGAAAAAAAAAAATTCAAAAAAAAAACTTCAAAAAATTATTAAAAACAAAGAAAATGTATGCATTAAACTCATAATCATCAAATCAATATCAGTGGATTTTATCCTCTATCCTGGGAAAAAATAAACAAACAAAAACAAACAAACAAATCAAAAATAAAAACAAACAAAAATAAAAACAAACAAAAACTATTGGACACACAAGAACTCAGCAGATTCAGTCAAAACACAGACAAAAACGAGCTGAGTCTCAAATTTGAAGCTAATTTCACTTTTATTACTCTATACTTTTATTCTAATGCTAATTGTTTACACTACACTTCACTTATTTCACTGTATTATTTTCACTTTTTAATCTTAGACTGTGTACTTTAGTTTTAAACTATAGTGAATAGTAAAAGTATTCTAATCTATTTACAAATATGTTTGCATATTTGCTTCTATTGAGCCATATTCTTAAACATACATTTTAATCTAATAAATCTCTCTGTGGTATTATACTCTCATTATCAGTTTGGGATGAATGTACATCTTTAATCAAATTGGAACTATCCTTACAAGAGCTAATCTATTTGAGCAGGTTTGGGGTTGGGGTCAGTTATTCTACAATGGTGTTTGAATTCTGATTCTAATCTGTGCTGATGAATCTACAGCTTTTTAAACTTCTCAAAGATATCCAAATATCTACTATTTTGTTTTTATGCTATACCCAAATACATCAAAATGCTTTTGAATCTCTGTTGGTTCTAATCTATCTCATTGATCTAGGCATTAATCTAGGCTACACTCATATGAACTTTTTGTATTGTCAACATTCACTCATGTTTGAACACAAGTGAATTTGGCAAGTATCTAATAAAACTGTACATAAACTGTAATTAACTTTATCTACTTTTGAAGTAAAGGTTTGTGAAATGGTCCCTTTACCATTTGATATTAGCACTGGCTAAGAATATTCTCTATTTTTGAAAGCATCTATGGTTGATGCATTTATCTATCTCTATTTTTACACTATTGTGACTCCAAAGTTTGGCTGCAGTTTGAGCAAAGGCATATTCCTAATTTGTGACTTCTGTCACTTTCAATGGCTGTAACATAACTCTGATTCTAATATTCTAGCTGATCTATCAGAAGGATAACATTGTATGGTACTATTTTAACTCTTATGTGGAAATGTGTTTATGAACAACAAAGGAAGTCAAATTCTACTTTTTTACTACTATTTAACATCTACTAAAACGCTACAATACTCATACTTTATCATTTTAAAACATTTTAACAGTTGCTCAGTCTCCCAGACTAAAAAAGTCAAAGTTTTTGTCTGTCAGATGTCTGAATACTTAACATGTATATTGCATTTGGTCACAGGTTCTGGTTGTAGCAATAGCATCGGCAATAGACGTTTTCATTGGCTGGTTCTTGTTCTGCAAATGGCTGTGTCCAATAGATCATCAGATGTCCAGAAGCTAGGGACAAACAAAAACAAAAGAAAGAATCATGAGTATCTCTCTCATTTAGCACTCATCAATGGCATTATTTCAATAATATAAACATCACTCCCCAGTTTTCTCTCTCAGATCCTCAGATCCTCAGAGTCCTCTGAGGGTGAGTCTCAGTCGTCATCAGGTCAGGTCATAGAGAGATGTTATCTTGGACATCAGTAGGGTCCAAGCCATGGTTCTGGTCTCTCCAGATGCACATCAGGATCTCCAGATACAGTCTTTTCAGTTGAAGCACATCAGGTCATTTGCGATGCACTTCTGGTCAATGGTGCAGTCTCACAGTTCCTGTACACAGCTTGTTATGCAGTAGTTACTCTCTATGGTTAAGTCATTTTGATTCTACTTTAACACAATTTCTATTCCTGCTGTTGCTAATGTCTCTCAGACAAAAGCAAGCGCAATGATTCATTTTACTTCTCTAATTTGTGTTTTTATCAGATCTAATTCTAATCAATGTAATTACTTCACACAGTACAAAATCAACAAATCAAAAGTGTCAGGACAGACGTCAATTAAAGGTATAAAGGAGGATTTTCCCATATTTTAGGAAAGAACCGCCCTTTCTACTTTTTGAACAAAACTCTCTGCTCTTATAGGACAAGGACGTATAAACAGAATGATTGACATTTGGGAGGACCAATAGTGTTGATGATCCACCCGGAAGTAGAAAATCCTCTTGTATACCTTTAAGTCCATGACAATATAGAATTCAAATGAACATTTCTGGTCCCAAAAAATACTGATTCAAGTGATAGACAATTAAAAATATGTTTACATTGGAGTAAACTTTTAAAATGCTTTTTTCTCATGTTCTGCTTTTTCATGTATCTATATGTAAATGTGAATGTGTGAGTGTATGAATGTATGTGTGTGTGTGTATGTGAATTTTGGGGTTGTGTCTCCAGACTCCTCGAACCACCTGTAGGTGTCAAAGGTCACACTGTGGTGATGCAAACACGTGGACACACTTTCAACTGCCTCTAGGTCGCTACCTGATGCTCCACCCATCACGTCTCCAGATACCTCTCTTTCATGGCCCCGGTCTCTCTCACACCCACTCAGCTCTGTAGTGGCGTGGGGAGGGGCAAGGAGGTGGCATTTTCCTTTGCTCTTTGATCTGTGACCTGTGGCTGGGTGGGCTTTGGTGTCCAGTGTCCAGCAGTGACCTCTCGTACAGTGAGGCAGAGTCTGAAAAACAATCCTTGAGATGGCCAATTTAAAAAAACAATAGATATCAGTATGCGAATGAGATTGTTTTTCTCCCTAAAGTCAAAACAATTTTGGAGCGCTCTGGGTTTTCCCACATGCGCTATGTAAATAAAAGATTACTTATTATCTTACTAATGATGACATTTTTAAGACCAGAAACTCTTAATATAAAAAAACAAGACTCAAATCTAAAAAAACCTTTTTAAACTTTAAACTATGTATTATATACTTTTGTACTGTGTTTAATTATCTATGCATTTATCTCAGCATATATTTTACTAATTTAAAATAATTGCAGCATTTTTCAAATTAAGTCACTATGAATTTGGAGCACATTTCAGACCAGTCTCCTCTGCTGTGGCATCAGCAGGAGTAAGGTCAGGCGTGTAGTCAAAACAAAAACAAAAGTCGCCACTTGCATGTGAATTGAGTAGTTTAACTTAATAATACTTTTACAGCCTAATTCCCTCTTTCTTTTTAGACGAAGTCTATAATCAATAATCACTTTTAACACAGATTCTAATTTAAATGTTTGAAAAATGGCTTTTGTAACTAAAATAAAAACATAAAAAAATTCTCACAAACAGCTATGAAATATATCAGAGATACAATAATGGACTCACAAATAAGCAGCAGATTTAAAAAGAAAAGCAAAGCTTTAGCACTAATATTTGGGTTTCAAAAAACATAATATTCAAAACTTATTCACTAATGGTGTTTAAAAACGTTTAACTGTGTCATAACACAAGGTTCAATTGCAAATTTCGCAAATTTAACTGAATAACAACTATGAAAAGCCTAAATCCTAAAAGCAGTAGCTTTGCTCTGATTCAGAGCCAGAGCAGCGAAGGAGGGGGCCGTTTCCCTGACAACGGCAGCAAGATAGAGCGGCGCACACACAGGCAGAAAGATACAGAAGAATAACTTTCAAGATTACTTTGTTAAGCGAATATAACTTATGTTGTTCTTTATACTTTTGTCATCCAAATCTAGAAGTGATCACTTTCCACACTAGTAACAAAAGGCACTCTTGTCTTTAACGTTTACGCTTCTATTTTATCGAGGTAGCAAACTAATTTAAACTCAAAATCTCTTTCTAAAAAACA
>OZ035834.1:2431918-2531918 GCA_964034765.1 Knipowitschia caucasica | reverse complement strand
GACGAGCTCCCATGATGCATTGTGTCAAATACGCGTGTGTGGCTCTCGTGCACGTGCACAGAGGGGCTCGGCCGCGCTCTGACCAATCAGAGCTGATCAGAGCAGCAGCAGGGCGGAGTCAGAGCGGGAAGGAAAGGAGCAGAGTTTGTGGCAGTAAAGTGTGGATTTAAAGAAAACAAGGATTTAAGAAGAAACATTTTCAGGATGACAAGGGACACTAACATCCCCACAAAATCTGATCTTTATGAAAGCTGCAGGTTCTCTGTCAGGTTCTCTGTCAGCTGAGGTCTGTTTTAGTTTACATTGAGTTCTATGGGGAAAATCTCTGTGTAGCCCACGTGAATTTTGTCTGCAGTCCCACAGCGCCCCCTGTGCCCGTGGGTGGGACAGCTATAAGCTAGTAATACTCTATCCAGTTATTATTATAGATCCATGGTGTCAAGTCTGTGAGTGATTAGCCGCTATACTTGACACATGCTAGCTTCCACTAACAAACTAGCACTTAGCAAAACTGGACTGCCGTAGCGTTACAGAGCCCTGGCTGCTCCAGAGTCTTCTTATACAACACTGAATAAACTCTGAATAAACTCTGAATAAACTCTGAATAAACTCTGGATAAACTCTGAATAAACTCTGGATAAACGTGGAGTGCTATTGACTATGGATTATGTCGTCCCCAGTAATTCCTGAATGCTGGAATTTGCAACACTCTAGTTCACTTCATAATGACAAAAACACCGAGTTCTGAAATATTCCATTGACAGGTTTATTATGACTTCCATGAGCGTAAACTTTCCAGAATCAGACATGTTTGAAAATCAGCTCTGTAAATGGGAAGTGAGATACAAAAATACTTTTCAACAGTGCTGCTACAGGTTTTAAAGGTTTCAGTCCCGCTTTTTTTTTACTTCTGAAATAGGGCCAGGCCATTAAACTCATCTCTATTCACCTTCCACTTATCAAGACCTCATTTGGAAGAACCAGAAAGTCTTAGAAAATATTTGTTTTGGCATAAGACGTGATACATTTTCCACTGTGACTTTCCTCTGCCAGCCCTCGCCACCAATAAACTCTGTGTTCCAAGCTCTATATTTTGCTAAAACTCAAATAAACTTGCTCTTATCAATTGTTTTGTTATTATTATAGATGTAATGTGGTTTCTCTCATGTGCCAAAGTAACGAGGGTGTTTTCTCATTTGGCTGTTTAAGCACATTCCTCCTCCTGTAATTAAGTATTGCTCAAAGCTTCACTCTCATTTGTTGACGTGAGTTTATGTCCAGCCTTGTTTTGAAGGTTCTGGGGGTTTCTGGAGGTGTTGTTCCCGCCCCCTCCCTGCAGGGCTCTAAATCTGTGTTCATTGTTAGGTCCATTTACCGACTTTTATAGCACTGGTGTTGTTGATATAGCACTGTTTTCAGCTCTGTTCTGGAGAAGTTTGTTCACAGTTAAGTGTTAGTTAAAGGAGCAGTGAGCGATGTTGTTAGCTTAGCCGTAGCACCAACTGGAAACCACTCCCCCCTCCCCTCCCTCTCCACCAAACCACTCCCCCCTTCCTTTCCACCAAACCACTCCCCCCTCCCCTCCCTCTCCAACAAACCACTCCCCCCTCCCCTCCCTCTCCACCAAACCACTCCCCCCTCCCCTCCCTCACCACCAAACCACTCCCCCCTCCCCCTTCCTTTCCACCAAACCACTCCCCCCTCCCCTCCCTCTCCACCAAACCACTCCCCCCTCCCCCTTCCTTTCCACCAAACCACTCCCCCCCCCCTTCCTTTCCACCAAACCACTCCCCCCTCCCCTTCCTTTCCACCAAACCACTCCCCCCTCCCCTCCCTCTCCACTAAACCACTCCCCCCTCCCCTCCTTCTCTACTAAACCACTCCCCCCTCCCCTCCCTCTCCACCAAACCACTCCCCCCTCCCCTCCCTCTCCACCAAACCAAACATCCAGCTTTTTCTTTTCTTTGTCACAGGGAGAGTGAAGCAAACGTGAAATTGGCCTTTTCTCTTCAGCCATTTTAGGTTTTAGAAAATCCGATAACTCCGGTGCACTCTGAGAAACAGGAAGAGGGTGAAGGCGGTAAACGCATCCCATTGGTTCGTTGGAGAGGAACGAATCCCATTGGTTCATTTTTATCTGTCCGCTCCAAAAAAAAATATTATAGACTATTAATATTTAAAAAAAATGCATCTGGAAAAAATCACTGACTGCATCTATAAAGTATCTGGACTTTAAAGGTTATAACTCTAAAACTAAATTGACTTTCATAGATTAGAACAAAGATTCCAAACACAGACAGATCAGAGAGAAAGTGTGGATAAAATCAAAAGGAAAGTTTGACAAATACATTTTTGGCCACATTTTAAACCCAGCTCAGCCTCTGATTGGATCATTCTGAGACTCAGAGAAAATAAAATGTCCTGAGTCTGAAAAAGATGAACTTCACAGATTCACACGAACATCAGGAAATCACTGACTTTAGAAAGGAATCGTTAAAAAAACCCAATAATAAATAAATAAATGACCATGAAAAATATGACACAGACGTGATGTTTCCATCAATTTTTCTCTAAAATTAAACTAAATTAAACTTAAAAATGGTATATTTTCTCATTAAATTGGTTTAATCTGAAAGTATCAGTTTGTTTCTGTGTAAAAAAAGAAGAATCTGAAAATATGGAACAAACTTCATTCAAAGGATCAGGCTCGTTTCATAAAATACTGGACTCATTTATAAAACTGTCTCTTTTATCTTCTAAAGGACAGAGAGGGATTTGAACACATGAAAAACATGAAATATCTTCTGATTATTAAAATATAATGTTTGGCCTTTTGTCAGACTTTTGCTCCTTCAGTGTGAACAAACCCACGTGCATTTCTGAGATTGGGTGTTTTTTCTGCTTCTACTCCACATGTATTTTTAGCTGCTTTTGCGCGGCGCAGATAAATCCCCGGTTTGTGTCAGTGTCTGGGAGAAGGGAGTGTATTGCTCACCGTCTCGGACAGATGCAGCTGTGCACATACGGGGAAGTACCTCTGTCCAGCACTTGTTTATTCTCTCGCCTATAGTGTTTCGTAATCATGCATTTCTCTCTCCTGCTCCTCTTCCCAGCACTCTTTCTGTTAGTACAACCCCCTCTTAAAAAAAACACTAAAAACTAAACAGGAAAAAAAACAATTCCCAGCACTACCTTTTAATCATTCCCAAAAACCAAGAAGTTTTACCCCAAGTTTTGGCTTCAAGGAATTCTCATTAAGTCATTTTGTGTTTGCAGATTTACAGTATTAAGGCTTGAATCGTGTACTTTAAAGATCAAACCGGCTGATTTATAACGGCCCTAATCCAGATTGTGTTTTTAGTCCATTTCGAGTAAGCATTAGGGCTAATTTCAGGTTTACTGTTGACTTCTTGATGCCTCAGCAGCACATGCTCTTGTTTACAGCCAACCTATGATTATCTGCTTGTTTTAGCTTTTTCCATCTGTAAGCGCTAGTTCTCTTTCTTTGTGCCCCGATTACAATCCCCTAATTCTGCTTTTTACGGGACACATTTTTTCCAGCTAATGTATTATTTTTGTAACCTTGTGCTATTAGAATACCTGCAGTTTTGTGATTTTACTATTCTAGACTTAGCAATCTGTAAACTCTGGTCCATGATCATTTCCTACATGTACGTCTGGTCATACCATGTGTAAACTCTGGTCCATGGTCATCTCCTACATGTACGTCTGGTCATACCATGTGTAAACTCTGGTCCATGATAATCTCCTACATGTACGTCTGGTCTTACCATGTGTAAACTCTGGTCCATGGTCATTTCCTACATGTACGTCTGGTCTTACCATGTGTAAACTCTGGTCCATGATAATCTCCTACATGTACGTCTGGTCTTACCATGTGTAAACTCTGGTCCATGATCATTTCCTACATGTACGTCTGGTTCTTACCATGTGTAAACTCTGGTCCATGATCATTTCCTACATGTACGTCTGGTTCTTACCATGTGTAAACTCTGGTCCATGATCATCTCCTACATGTACGTCTGGTTCTTACCATGTGTAAACTCTGGTCCATGATCATTTCCTACATGTACGTCTGGTTCTTACCATGTGTAAACTCTGGTCCATGATCATTTCCTACATGTACGTCTGGTTCTTACCATGTGTAAACTCTGGTCCATGATAATCTCCTACATGTACATCTGGTCTTACCATGTGTAAACTCTGGTCCATGATCATTTCCTACATGTACGTCTGGTCTTACCATGTGTAAACTCTGGTCCATGATCATTTCCTACATGTACGTCTGGGTCTGATCCTAGTGGCTGCAGTTTCCTCGGTTGAATCCTCTCCGACCAATCAGAGAGCGGGGGAGGCGGGTGTTGTAGGTCGGTGTCGGTGACGTCCAGAGTTTGTGCTGAATTTGCTGGTTGTAGTTTGTCGGAGAATGCGATAGTAAAATAATCTGTTCTGGTTCAATCCAAATATCAAGAAACTGAAGAGGAATGTTTAGTAAATGTCACTGAAGCAAAGATGTTGTGGCTCTACTCCCCACGGGCTCCGTTAGTGGCAAAGGAGATGGCTAAAGCTAGGCTACATGCTAAAGCTAGGCTACATGCTAAAGCTAGGCTACATGCTAAAGCTAGGCTAAATGCTAAATGCCTCACTCACTCGGGCTCATTACATAAGTCACAATAAACTCAGATCCAATCGTTTCAATCTGCAAAAGGAGTTAGCCTGTTAGTATGAAATGAAATGTGTACAGTGGTGTGGTGAGACCAACCTATGATTTAACAACAATTACAGCAACATTTTGTGGTTCTGGCTGATCAGTGTTATAGTATAAATCAAAGCAAAGCTAAACATGTTAACATTTAAGTAATAATTGTTTTTAACCAACAAAAGGGGATAAAGTTAACAAATATTGAAAGTGAAGTGAGGCCTTCTACGGAATTGACATCATCTCACTGGGCCTCTCATTTTACCGTTACTGATGACACAAACATGTTATGTATTTCTTCGATGCTGGGTTCTTCGAGGGTTTGTGGGAGGACAAGTTCTCAGATTAATTTATTCGCCATTTGCAGTAACACTACATTGGAATACATTAGTAAAAGTTCCCAGTGTGCACAGGACAAGTACAGACATAAAACAACATTAAAAGACAAAAATAAAACAAATTTTAAAAACGGTAAACAAATGTCACTGTGAAGTTGACCAACTAAAACAGATCTGTACAAGTGCAAAAACATTAAAGTGCTCTAGTGTCCTTAGTTCTGTGGTTGTAACCTTGTGCATGACATCACTGAATTATGAAACCTCTTCTTACTTCCTTATTACTGCCATTTATCGAGCCCTCCGTCCCATTCTTCACATACAGTGTCTCATTTGTCTGGTCTAGACTTGTCCAGTGATCCGTGCTGGCTCTAAGCTGATGGGAGTTTCCCTTGTGTTGCAGCTTTTTCTTCAAACAATGAGTGCTTCAGACCAAATATTCTTCCCAAATCCCAAATACACCTTTTCCTTCCAAACTTAGCCATCCCCACATGGTTCTGTCTCTGGGTTAGCTCCAGAGACAGGCTCGGTCTTGTCATATCTGTGTGTTTACGTGTGTATCTGGATGGTTGATGTAATTCAGAATCATGTTTTATTGCTGCGTGAGTAACAGGAAGTGGCAGCTCTCGGTGAAAAAACAAGTCAAAGATAGAGAAGTAGAAAATAGAGTAAGGCATAGTAAGAAACGACATACATTTACGACAAAAAAATATAATATTCAAACTAAAATGTGGATTGAGAATGGTTTTTACACTACTCCCAGAACAGTTAATTCAGCCTATGTACATTTTCCTTCTATATGTAGTTATTTCTAGGTAATTACTTTCATTAAAAAATATCTTAATTTTGAAATGTGAGTAGTTCTACCTTTTTTTTTTTTTAGCTTCATTCACAACCATAGCCCCCCTTTTCCAAGTGCGAGTTCTGGACTGGTTCTGGTTCTGACCTCAGCTTGTTTTTTCACTAGAGTAGAGCTAGTTCTGGTTACCACGGCAACACACATGATTACTTGTATAATTTGGGGCGACAGTGGCTCAGTGTGTAGAGCATTGGCCTTTGAGCATGAAGGTTGTGGGTTCAAGCCCACCTCAAGACTTTCTCCACCGACTCTCACTGATGTCTGTTGTTGTTGTGTCCTTGGGCAAGACACTTGACCTCTGGGTGCCACAGTGGGGCGACTGCGGCTTTAATGTGCCAAACTGTGGTTGTGTCCTTAGGCAAGACTTCACCTACATTAGTAGATGTCTGGTGTGTGTGTGTGAATGGTTGGTGGTGGTGGGAGGGGCTTCTGTCAGTGTGCCCCAGGGCAGCTGTGGCTATAGTAGTAGTTTATCACCACCGTGTTTGGAGAGAAAGAATTATGAAGTGAAGAGACTTTGAGAGTCCAGAAAAGCGCTGTATAAAACTGATTTATTATTATTATTATTAGCATTTAGCTTCTTTCAACAAACCTTTGTTTTGCTGTATTTCAAGTTTTTTTTCACCAGTTTTAGCATCTTTTATCCCCCCAAATACATACTGTTAATAAATTCTGGTGAAAATCTAACATCTTTGAGGAGGATTTATCAAAATTCCAATGGTTTAAATGGGAGCAGTAAAAATTGACGGCTCTGGGAGTTCTCGTCGTTCTATTGTCGATGCTGCTTCTTTCCTTGTTTTTCAAATGTAAACTCTCAAGATTTCTACATTTTCAGCAGATTTTGGCAGAAACGACCCTAACCGAGGCTTTTCATATATCACCTTTTTACAGTTTAACAGCAGAAAACACATTGCATTTCCAAATATTTTCGTTTTTCCAACCAACCGTGGCATGCATAACGAGTCTCACTTGTATCCTGTGTTATAAACGTCCGACAGGTTGTGCGGTTGCAATGTTGTGTGTATATTGCTGCTCCACTGAGATAGCGACGCATTCTGCCGATCCGTGCCATGCCGACAAGGACCAGGAAACATTCCCAACTTGACTTTACCCACCGGTCAATTTGAATGCCAACTTTTAGCTTGTGCTTCCTTCTTGCGCAGCTCCAGCTTGTCCCTGGATGGTTTCTAACAATAAAAGTCAGACATCCTGTAGAGAGTAATCGTGACAAACAGGGCAGACACCCTTGCTCTGCTTTCTTCCGGCTTTTATTAGGCATTTTAATGACTAGCAGCGAAACACTACAGCATTTGTTAACCATTATTACAGATATTTGTGGCATAGCATCAACAGATGTAGTTTGAACTGAAGAAACATGTATGTATGTTGATGGTGGGTTAATTCACTGGTGTTTATGTGACTAGGCCTTTGAACTGTGGCTACGTACAGTTAGGCCTACGCATTTTGGGAAGTAGTGTTTATTGCTTTGAAAGTCCACAGTGGTTGTTAAACTGCGAAGGAATTTCAGCCGTTTCTCTGTGTGCAACCCACTTTTTGAAGAGGCTAAAGTTATTAACTCCTTGTCTGCCATTGACATCTTTTTGTCATAGACTGGGACTTCATTCAGACTTGACTTGACTTGACTTGACTGGGCATTACAGGAGAACGAAAGAAGCTATAGAATTTATTACTTATTTTGATGATAAAAGTCAGTCCAGTCTTTTAGAATCTAGTTTCAGATTTCACTTAGTTATAGTACACAATATTCTGTGGGTCTTAAAAATCTGTGAAAATCCTCTGAAATGGCAGTCAATGAGTTAAATAATCGTCCATTCGGCAGATTCATAGCAATGTGTTCTCATATTCTACAAAGACAATGTTGAGATTTGAATTGTTCTTCTTACATTTGGAATGTTTTATCGTCAACTCGTATGTTCTGCCAGAAAGGTATATATGAGCTAAAAAAACACCTGATCCGTCAGAAAGACAGTGCACAGAGGATCTTAGAAACTTAGCCAGATTTGTGAGTAGCAACTAAAATATTAAGAGTCTGCCTGGGAACAGAAGACACCTGAATGCCTCACTCACTCGGGCTCATTACATACGTCACAGTAAACTCAGATCCAATTGTTTCAATCTGCAAAAGGAGTTAACCCCTCCCACCTGTTCACGGAGTCAATGGAGCAGATCCAGACCTTAGTACTAATGAAATGAGTACAGTGGTGTGGTACGACCGGGCTAATGTAGAGTTGTAACCCACAGATTTTCAGACAGAAATTGTTAGTGTGACACGAGTAATTCTAGCGTTCTTCTTTATGTTGTGAGACTAAACATATTAAAGATGAAGCCGAGGTAATGGTTTGACAGTGGAACGTTGTAACCTGCTTTAGCACAGAGTGATCCGGTTATTCTGTTCCTTAAAAAAGTGCTTCAACAAGTTGCTTTGCGTTGGAGAAAAGCGCACGGCTACGAGCGCCAAGTGTCTTAAACACATGACAAGAGCAATTTAGCATGATCTTAGACTTGGCACTCTCCGGGGGCGAAACAGGGTGTGAGCCCACACTTGAATTAACGGCTAACGGAGATTAATTTAATACTTGGGAGTTTTTTAATGCCTCACACTTTCAAGTCTACAGCGATTTATTGGATCTGGCTGCCAGCATCTATAAAAATCACATTTTAAGACGTTAAAACAAATATATTTTCTTGGCCTATATAATTATCTTGCACACTCACATGCCAGGCCCTCTCTCATTGGCCTCGGATAAATATTGGATCGAAGATGGCACAGACGGATGGCACAGGAAGACATGATTCTGTCAACTTGGTTCTATTCACGGTGAAGACACCCAGTTTTAGGTTCATTATTTTAAAGGGTCTTAAACACCTTCTTTGGACACTTTTTCCTAATCACGTTTGCATAGAATTATGAACATACCAGAGTGCGGATCCCATATATATATATATATATATATATTACTCCATATTTTACAGATAGATGTTGCAGAAATGTATTAAAAGAGATGTTTGTGGCTGAAATACATTTGAACTAGATTTACAGCAGATGGTCAGAACCAGATGCTTCTCTTGAGAGACATCCACTAAAAGAAGGCAGAAGGTTTCATTGATGACCCAAGATTAATTTCCATAAAGTGACTCAAGGCAGGACAGTGCCAGACTAACAAGAGGATGTTGTTGGACCTTTGTAATTATAGAACATGATGATTAGTGCTAGCAACAGACTCATTCATTAAAAATCATGTATGGGAGATGTCTTCGCTCTTATACATTCTGGAGTTAAACAAAATGGTTGACCTAAGTTCTGCGACAGTCCAGGTCAGTCCAGTTATTATTAAAATCATTGCAGTTCATTTTAATTGTAAGTAAGTAAGTCATGTTTATTTATATAGCGCATTTTACAGACCCAGGTACAGACTCAAAGCACTTTCCAATGTTCAGAGTCAGATATTGTTCCAATCCTTCCACACACGGTGATGACAGAAGCGAGTCCAGAACACACTGGACCATCAGCTCCAACACCATCCATTCACTCTCTCATTTACATTCAGACCTATTGTGCATGTTCTTAGTGGTAGGGGAAACCGGAGCACCCGGAGGAAACCTACACAGACACGGGGAGAACATGCAAACTCCACTCAGAAACGCCCTGTTCCAACCGGGATTCGAACCCAGGACCTTCTTGCTGAGAAACGAGAGTGCTATCCAGCCACCATGCCACCCGTTGAATAATGTTATCATAAAAATGTAATTGTTCCTGTACAGACTAGGCCCAAACCATAAAAGAGGATATTTAATGACACTGAATTTTATAACAAGATACAGACAGACAAAACAGAAAATATCATACCCCAAGGAGAGATGGTTAGAGAGACAGAGAGAGAACCCTGGAGGCCAGCCCCAAGCCAGCCCCAAGCCATCCCCAAGCCATCCCCAAGCCAGCCCCAAGCCAGCCCCAAGCCAGCCCCAAGCCAGCCCCAAGCCAGCCCCAAGCCATCCCCAAGCCATCCCCAAGCCATCCCCAAGCCATCCCCAAGCCATCCCCAAGCCATCCCCAAGCCATCCCCAAGCCATCCCCAAGCCATCCCCAAGCCATCCCCAAGCCACATCCCCAAGCCATCCCCAAGCCATCCCCAAGCCATCCCCAAGCCATCCCCAAGCCATCCCCAAGCCATCCCCAAGCCATCCCCAAGCCATCCCCAAGCCATCCCCAAGCCATCCCCAAGCCATCCCCAAGCCATCCCCAAGCCATCCCCAAGCCATCCCAAGCCATCCCCAAGCCATCCCCAAGCCATCCCCAAGCCATCCCCAAGCCATCCCCAAGCCATCCCCAAGCCATCCCCAAGCCATCCCCAAGCCATCCCCAAGCCATCCCCAAGCCATCCCCAAGCCATCCCCAAGCCATCCCCAAGCCATCCCCAAGCCATCCCCAAGCCATCCCCAAGCCATCCCCAAGCCATCCCCAAGCCATCCCCAAGCCATCCCCAAGCCATCCCCAAGCCATCCCCAAGCCATCCCCAAGCCATCCCCAAGCCATCCCCCATCCCAAGCCATCCCCAAGCCATCCCCAAGCCAGCCCCAAGCCAGCCCCTGGACATCAGATAAGGGGGAAAATCCATACCAACAAAACCAAATTGAAGACCAAATCCAAATGTCTTTAAGTATTCCTATATATTCCCTAATCTTGCTTTGTGGGAAATAGCTTGGATCCGTCCTTTATGCAGGAGTCTGTTTGACTGGTAGGGGTAGAACAAACAAGATCAAGGACAACATTCATGGACATTGGTGTTGGTCCAAAAGGAGAGACCAATGTGTTTGAAGTCATTATTTGATCTGTTGTTGGCAATTTCAACAGTTTGGCTAAGTCCTCTGAGCTACTGTTGTGATTTAGGCCGATACAAGAATAACATTGAATTGAGTTGAATCTCACATTGTACAGATGTATTTTTAAAGATTTTTTTTATTTATTGAGCTGGATTTGGATTATAATTTCTTGTTTGTTCATGATTGTGTTTTGACATATAATGGGATTAAAAAGCCCAGAATGACAGAAGAGGTATCGCTGAGCTCCGTGTGTGTTTTTACCCCCTGTAGATAAAGCCGTGGTGTAAACAATGCAGACGAAAACATTATCGTTCCTCGGAAAAGAACACCTCCCGTTTGGGTTTGGGTTTTCCATGATCTGGCTTCACCGTCCACATCCTGCAGGCCTGTCCAAACTGAGGCCCGTGAGCCAAATGCGGCCCACTTTTTCATTTTGTGTGGCCCTCTGTCTTGCTAAAATTATCCATTGAGGTTCTTTCACAGAGTCATCCAGCCAACTTCAGCTCCACCAATAGAGTCATGCGGCACCTCGTTGTAAAGCTCTGAACCTTTGGAATTCAGCCGTTCACTTTATTTTCTATAATCTGTCATCAGTTGGTAGAGCATTGGCCTTTGAGCCTGAAGGTTGTCGGTTTGAGTCCACCACAAGACATTCTCCCACTGGCTTCCACTGATGTCTGCTGTTGTTGTGTCCTTATGCAAGACACTTCACCCACATTAGAATGAGTCTGGTGTGTGTGTGAATGGTTGGTGGTGGTGGGAGGGGCTGATGGCACAGACTGGTTGCCTCGCTTCTGTCAGTGTGCCCCAGGGCAGCTGTGGCTACAGTAGTAGTTTATCACCACCGTGTTTGGAGAGAGAGATTAATGATGAAGAGACTTTGAGTGTCCAAAAAAGTGCTGTATAAAACCAATGCATTATTATTATTTTTTTATTATTATATTATATCAAGCCTGAAAACAATGAGTAGCCGTGTATTATACACTTAATCGGTTAAAGAATCTCATTGGACGATTGAGAAGAAGGAGGCGGAGACAGCGACTTCATGAAGCTGAAGGAAAACAGGAAAACTGAAGCCAACAAGAAATGTATGTAAATGTATATGCAAATAACAAGAAACATTTCACAATCGCTACTTCTTTAGTAAACATATTTTGTTTCATTTGTAAATCCGTTTCCTCATAACCTTTTGGGCGTTCCTCCTTTGTTTCTAATATGTTCTTTTTGTACTGGCTCGGTCTGTTCAGGAAAAACATGTAGATCTGTTCTGGCAGACGATCTTCAGCAGAGCGTGTCAAATCAATTCTGTGAAGATGCACACACACATATTCATAGACAACACACACACACATATTCATAGACAACACACACACACGTACACAACACACACACACACACACACATATTCATACACAACACATACACACACACATTCATAGACAACACACACACACGTACACAACACACACACACACACTTATTTATACACACACACACATATTCATACACAACACATACACACACACATTCAAAGACAACACACACATACACACACGTACACAACACACACACACACATATTTATACACACACACACATATTTATACACAACACACACACATATTCATACACAACACATACACACACACACATTCATAGACAACACACACATACACGTACACAACACACACACACACACACACATATTCATACACAACACACACATATTCATACACAACACACACATATTCATACACAACACACACACACATATTCATACACAACACATACACACATACACATATTCATACACAACACACCCACACACACACACATTCATACACAACACACACACACACACATATTCATACACAACACACACACACACATATTCATACACAACACACACACACATATTTATATACAACACACAACTAATTAGTATAAATTATAAATATATACTAATTCATAATACAGTATATAAATTATAAAATACTTATTTAATTTGAGCCAGAGTCGTCTTTTGGCTTCGTCCTTGTTGCGCTTCACAGAACTATAGTTTCTGATGTGGTTTGTCACAGCCCTGACACAGCACTTCCATCTCAGTCCTGAGGCCTTCACCGCTGCTGCTGCCGCTGCTGCTGCCGCTGCTGCCGCTGCCGCTGCTGCTGCTGCTGCTGCTGCTGCTGCTGCTGCTGCTGCGGCGGCTGCGGCTGCTTTTAGGACAATGCCTACACTTGTTTGCAAATGCTGCCGTTTCGGGAATCCCTGTTGGTAACCACTCAGAGACTGGTTTGATGATGATGTCACGTCTCACTTTAGCCCCAGCATCTATTCTCTGCACACACTGACTGGTTTAGACACAGACTGGTTTAGACATGACCAGAGTGTGTTACAAAGTGTGTTACGATTAAGAGTTCCTTTTATTTGTCCCACAGTGGGAAAATGTCAGTGTTGCATCACAAGTTACAGAACAGTAGGAATAACGAGCACACAGCACAACATAAGTGAACAATAGCTCTATACTAATTAAAATAAAACAACATCTCTAAGTCTAGCATCAAACGACAAGTATAAAATCTCTATCTTGGACTTAATAATAATAATAATAAATAATTACGTGCTTCAAACGGCCCTCGCCGCACCGCGCAAAGGAGGTGGCGCTGCCCCGCAATGATTTGCTCCCGTAGCCATAGAACAATGTTTGTGCAATTGTAATGAATATGATCAGTTGGTTTGGCTCCTCATGTAAAACTTTGGCTCAGTCTGTAGGGGGCGCTAAAGAGCCAATGTAATATTTCACACCTTCAGGTGACCTAGGCCCAGGAGTAGAAGAACCGAGTTAAGTGTAGTAAAGTAAAGTAAACAAATCAGACTTTGTGTAAACAGGAGCACATGTATAATCTGTGAGTCTGTCCATATATATACAGTCTCCATTGGATGACCATGTGACTAATCAAAATTATATGAACAAATATTGATGGTATATGTGTTGAGATGATGTGGAGCGATTTTCAGTCAAATCGATGAAACAGCCGAGGCTGGTTTTAAGTTTGTGCGAGATGTACATTTGCCATTAACACAGAATAGGGAGCGTATTATGTCGCCAGGGCAACAGGGTAAAAAATAAGTCTTGGTTGTCATTGACTTTTTGAATCAAGAGGTCAAAACAGAATTGTGTGCAAAATTTCAAAGATTTTGTAAAAACTAATTGTGATGATCCCCATGTAAAACTTGACATGGTCTGTAGGGGGCGCAATACACGCTCGTCATCACCTCGACATTGTGAGGTCACCTACCCCTCCATAGGACAGTACAAACCTACATTTCCTAACGTCCTTTTCCGTCTCGTGCTGAGTGACTGGATGGAAACAGACGTGTTCCTTTTGCCGGTGTCTGATCTTGTTGTCGTGGGAACTTCCATTTGTCGGGATTTAGTTGTTAATGTGTCATTTTTAGACTCACAAGTGTGTTTCTGCCCCGTAGTGTTCCTCTGCTTTAGGGCTCTTTGTTTCCATTCATAAAAACACACATATGGGAAGTGCACTGGAACAACTATGCACATACATTAGAGTTTCACTTTTCAGCCCGAGCCCGACCCCGAGCCCGGCCCGAACTCCGTTGATGACAAAAAGTTAATATATTTATAACACCGTAACCGGCGTGTCCTACAGCCGCAGCAAGCCGTGAACGCATATCCCTGTTTTTCCTGTTGAATGCTCTGGTCAACAGCGAACACACGGAACATTAATAGAAATAGATCTGGTGGACGTACAAAACACATTCAGCAGTGGCTAAACTTTGGAAGGTGAGTGCGCACAACAAGGAAATCAGATGTGTCGGGTTCTGTCGGGCTCGGGCCTATTATACAGCCTTAATTGGTCGGGCTTGATTTTTCTGGCCCGAACGAAACTCTAACATACATACACACACATGCATGCACATACAATACAATACAATACAATTTATTCTTGTATAGCCCTAGGTCACAACAGAAGTCATCTCAGAGGACTTAACAAAACCATTGAAATCACCAACACAGGTCAGAGAATCAACAGTTAAAACACATGAAGAATACAGTATAAAGCACAAACAGAAGAAAATGTCCATACATGTTGTAGAATGCTAAAGTGTCCTGATCATCACCAATCCTTTCTGTTGGACACTAACTGTCCAACAAGACCCTCCTGCATCGACAAGGAAAAACTCTTAAAAAACCCAGTGGGAAAAAGTGAGAAACCTTGGAGGAGAACTAGGGAAACCCACAGGGAGGGAGACCCATATGAGAAAGGGATCCGCTCCTCCGGACGGACAGACTAATGATCTAGGACCTAAGCTAGCTACAGAACGTGGACCAGTGGACGCTGAACGTGGACAGGTCCGGTGCAGGACCGAAGCACTCCCAGGCGGGTCGGGCGGGGCAGTCCGCAGGTGTAGATGGAAGAGGCCAGGCTCAGAGATCCCGTCATCGTACCATGAAACAGACAATGGGACAACGGGTGAATAGCAATGAACAAACTACAGTCAGAATCCTAAAAATGCTAAACAGATAAAGTAGGAAGGAGGAGAGGATAGTGCTCAAGTTACCATACTTCTCCCAGCAAACTGACTCCCTATGCAGCTTGACTAACACTCTGAGGAGTTTAACCTTCTCCGAGTCTTACCTTCCTAGCCATATGCTAAACTAAAGAGGACTGTTTTAAACCTAGCCTTGAATAAAGAATAACATACAGCATAATATATAACATAATATACAACATAACACAATACATTATTGAATAATATATAACATAATATATAACATAATACAGCATATATATATAATATATACACTACATATTATATATTACCTAATTATATGCTAAATTAAAGTAAAGTGCTTTAAGCCTGGCCTTGAATGTGGAGACCGTATCTGCTTCCTTAACATAAATGGGAAGCTGATTCCACAGTAAAGGAGCTTGGTAGCTAAATGCTCTGCCACCAACAGTGACCTTTAGGACCTTAGGGACCACCAGACGTCTGGCGTTTTGTGAGCGCAACGCTCGACTTGGTTGATACGACACTAACGTGTCTTGGAGATAAGAAGGAGCCAAGCCATTTATGGCTTTATATGTTAAGAGTAGGATTTTAAACTTTATTCTGTACTCCACAGGGAGCCAGTGGAGTGATTTTAACACCGGAGTTATGTGCTCCCTCCTTTTGGTACCTGTTAAGATCCTAGCTGCTGTATTCTGAACGAGCTGGAAGCTCTTCAAAGAGGCTTTAGGGCACGCTGCCAGTAAAGCGTTACAGTAGTCGAGCCTTGAGGTGACAAACGCGTGAATGAGTTTTTCCGCGTCACTTTTAGGAAGGAAATTCCTAATTTTAGCGATGTTCCGTAAGTGGAAGTACGCCGTTTTAGTTGCTTGGCTTATATAAGCCTTGAAGGAGAGTTCTTGGTCAAAAATGACTCCAAGATTCCTCACAGTGTTACTGGGTATTATACTGACATTATCGAGAGTAACCATCTGGTTAGTGAGGGAGTCACGCAGGCGCTTCGGACCGAGTAGGATCACTTCTGTCTTCTCCGGGTTGAGAAGTAGAAAGTTAAGAGTCATCCACATTTTAAGGTCCTTTATGCAGGCACTGAGCTTTTCTAGCTGATCTGTCTGATTAGGCTTCATCGACAGATAAAGCTGTGTGTCATCTGCATAGCAGTGGAAATTAATTCCATGCTTTTTAATAATATTTCCCAGTGGCAGCATGTAGAGAGTAAAAAGAATCGGTCCGAGTACCGAACCCTGCGGCACACCGAATTCCACTCCAGAATAAGGCGACGAGTCCTGATTCACATTGACGAAGTGATATCGATCTGATAAATAGGATTTAAACCAGCCAAGGGCTGTTCCTCTAAGACCTATATCACATTCTAGCCTCTGCAGTAGAATGCTGTGGTCTATTGTGTCAAATGCAGCACTAAGGTCCAGTAGGACCAGCACTGACACTTGTCCATTATCGGCAGCTAGTAGTAAGTCATTTGTGACTTTGACTAGTGCCGTTTCAGTGCTATGATGAGCTCTGAATCCTGATTGAAAGACTTCAAACATATCATTTTCCTGCAGGTGGCAGCGGAGCTGCTCAGCTATAAGTTTTTCCAGGATTTTAGATATAAAAGTGAGGTTCGAGATCGGTCTGTAGTTTGTAAGTATTTCTGGGTCCAGGTTTGTTTTCTTCAGAAGGGGTTTGATTACCGCGGTTTTAAAAGCTTGTGGGACATAGCCACATTGTATGGATGCGTTTATTATATTTACGATAGGCTCAATTATCAAAGGAAGTATGTCTTTGAAGAGCCATGTCGGGACTGCGTCTAACATGCAAGTTGAGGCTTTTGAGGATGTGACCACAGAGATCACCTCTGCTTGGCTCACAGCCATGAATTTATTAAGGCCCACTGAAGAGTCTAAGTGGGAAGTCACGTATGCCGCTTCAACCTGTCCACCACTAACAGCAGGAGCAACCTCCTCCAGCTTGTCACGGATGGATGTAATTTTATTATTAAAGAAGTGGAGAAAGTCGACACTGCTCAGTGAGCTTGGAATTTTAGGCTCGATTGCGCTATGGCAGTTTGTGAGCCGACTCCATCGGCTCTCTCAGCAGCTCTCTCAGCGGCTCTCTCAGTGGGGCCTTCTTCCCCGCCCGGCCGCGCGGGGGCGCAGCCGGACAGAGCGTCCCAGCGATTGTAAATGCTAACAGGAGGAGGCCCAATGGGGAAACTACCAACAACACGTCGCCCTCTCCGAACAGTCACAAAGCCATCACTATCCTGGTCTTGTCCCAGCTGCGGAGGACGGGCTGGGAGGCTAGGCTCGCTAGTTCTCCTCTGCCTTTCCCTAAAGCTGCGCTCCGCTGTCCCTGAGGATACGGCCTGGCTGTAGCTAATGCTAGCGCTAGCTCGAGACTCCAGTGCTCGGAGACGCAGCTCTAACTCACTGACCCTGGATTCCAGAGCTACGACTACACTACACTTCACACATCTATCACTACCCTCAGAGAAGGATCCAGGGTTTAGACTCGCCATATGGCAACTCGAGCAGTAAAGGATTGAGGGAGAGACAGCAGCCGCCATAGTAGCGAGATAGCGGCTAGGCTAGGCTAAGCTAGGCTAGGCTAAGCTAGTACGGATCCGGGCCCGCACAACAGACTCCGAGACCAGACAAACAACCGCTACCTAAACCTCAGCTACAGTACAGCTGACTCGGAGTGCTTACACAGTTAGCTTGGTGTACAATACGTGGATTTGTAATGTGTTTGTTAGTGCAAACAGAGAGCAGAGTGATAGCAGTCAAGAAACACGCTCACCGGATACAGGAAGTCACGTCACATACACACACACACACACACAGACACACAAATATACACACTTACTCTCACAAACACACACATACACACACATATACACAAGCATACATACATACACACACACATTTACACGTGCACAAACACACATACATACACACACACGCATTTACATACACACACAAACAATGCATACAGACGCGCACACACACACACACACACAGGAAGTATCACTTTCTTTCCTCCACTTGCCCTTTTCCAGTACTTTTATGTTTCAACAGTTTTTAATTTTTTTAACAAACCACATCCTCAGTTTTCCCGTTTTTATTTTCTTGTTTTTATTTTCCTGTTTTTATTCTCCCACCGTGACAAACCCATCCGAACCACACTGACACATGTTTAACTTAGTGTGTGTGTTGTGTGCAGCACTTGGTCCAGTGGGACGCATCAGACCCGGAGAGCCTTCTGCAGCTGGTGAAGGAGCTGATCCAACAGTACCATCAGTACCAGTGGCAGCGTCTGCGGCAGAGCTCCCGGCTTCTGTTCGAGTACGACAGCCTCCTGGAGGACCCCGACTACGCCCGCAGCATCGAGATCTACGCCGGCCGCAAGAACACCTGGGTCTGTGTTCATGTGTTCATGTGGGCTTTCAGAACAAGAACACCTGGGTCTGTGTTCATGTGGGCTTTCAGAACAAGAACACCTGGGTCTGTGTTCATGTGGGCTTTCAGAACAAGAACATCTGGGTCTGTGTTCATGTGTTCATGTGGGCTTTCAGAACAAGAACACCTGGATCTGTGTTCATGTGGGCTTTCAGAACAAGAACACCTGGGTCTGTGTTCATGTGGGCTTTCAGAACAAGAACATCTGGGTCTGTGTTCATGTGTTCATGTGGGCTTTCAGAACAAGAACACCTGGATCTGTGTTCATGTGGGCTTTCAGAACAAGAACACCTGGGTCTGTGTTCATGTGTTCATGTGGGCTTTCAGAACAAGAACACCTGGGTCTGTGTTCATGTGGGCTTTCAGAACAAGAACACCTGGGTCTGTGTTCATGTGTTCATGTGGGCTTTCAGAACAAGAACATCTGGGTCTGTGTTCATGTGGGCTTTCAGAACAAGAACATCTGGGTCTGTGTTCATGTGTTCATGTGGGCTTTCAGAACAAGAACACCTGGGTCTGTGTTCATGTGGGCTTTCAGAACAAGAACACCTGGGTCTGTGTTCATGTGTTCATGTGGGCTTTCAGAACAAGAACACCTGGGTCTGTGTTCTGTGTTCATGTGTTCATGTGGGCTTTCAGAACAAGAACACCTGGGTCTGTGTTCATGTGTTCATGTGGGCTTTCAGAACAAGAACACCTGGGTCTGTGTTCATGTGGGCTTTCAGAACAAGAACACCTGGGTCTGTGTTCATGTGTTCATGTGGGCTTTCAGAACAAGAACATCTGGGTCTGTGTTCAGGTGGGCTTTCAGAACAAGAACATCTGGGTCTGTGTTCATGTGTTCATGTGGGCTTTCAGAACAAGAACACCTGGGTCTGTGTTCATGTGGGCTTTCAGAACAAGAACACCTGGGTCTGTGTTCATGTGTTCATGTGGGCTTTCAGAACAAGAACACCTGGGTCTGTGTTCTGTGTTCATGTGTTCATGGTGGGCTTTCAGAACAAGAACACCTGGGTCTGTGTTCATGTGTTCATGTGGGCTTTCAGAACAAGAACACCTGGGTCTGTGTTCATGTGGGCTTTCAGAACAAGAACACCTGGGTCTGTGTTCATGTGTTCATGTGGGCTTTCAGAACAAGAACACCTGGGTCTGTGTTCACGTGTTCATGTGCTCTCTCTCTCTTCTCCAGGCCGCTCTACCTCTACTCACATTCAAGTCTGCGGAACCTCTGGATTTTTCCTTTCTCTCTCTGTCTCTGTCTCTGTCTCTCTGTGTGTAATAAGAAAACATGAACGTTGTTGAGTGACATTTGTGGGACAGGTGTGATTTTTAATCCAGTGCAACTTCAAAATTCAAATTCTTTCTATGAATCGGGGCTTGCGGTTTATAATCCGGTGAGGCTTATAGTCCGGAAAATACGGTAAAATAATTCACCATGAAGAGGAAGAGCATCATTACCCAGAATGCTCCGAGCCATGTAACCTGAATGAATACTTTGTTTCGAGAACAAAGAACAACAACAAAACCACCACAGAACAGAAAAAGACACTGCTATTATACAAATATACAGTATTTTTTGTTTTATTAACACAAATCCAGCTGGAAAAGGACCAGGAACCAGGGAACCAGGGACCAAGGACCAGGTCTGAGTCTGCGGAGCTCCCAGTGTCTTAGAACTCAAATGTACAATCCTCATTAGTGACTTTTTTATGTTTTATGGGGGGGATAGACCACATGGTATTGGACCATAGGGAGAGACCACATAGTATTGGACCATAGGGAGAGACCACATGGTATTGGGCCATAGGGAGAGACCACATGGTATTGGACCATAGAGAGACCACATGGTATTGGACCATAGAGAGAGACCACATGGTATTGGACCATAGGGAGAGACCACATGGTATTGGACCATAGAGAGACCACATGGTATTGGACCATAGAGAGACCACATGGTATTGGACCATAGAGACCACATGGTATTGGATCATAGAGAGACCACATGGTATTGGACCATAGAGAGACCACATGGTATTGGACCATAGAGAGACCACATGGTATTGGACCATAGAGAGACCACATGGTATTGGACCATAGAGAGACCACATGGTATTGGACCATAGAGAGACCACATGGTATTGGACCATAGAGAGACCACATGGTATTGGACCATAGAGAGACCACATGGTATTGGACCATAGAGAGACCACATGGTATTGGACCATAGAGAGACCACATGGTATTGGACCATGGGGGGAGACCACATGGTATTGGACCATAGAGAGACCACATGGTATTGGACCATAGAGAGACCACATGGAATTGGACCATAGAGAGACCACATGGTATTGGACCATAGAGAGACCACATGGAATTGGACCATAGAGAGACCACATGGTATTGGACCATAGAGAGACCACATGGTATTGGATCATAGAGAGACCACATGGTATTGGATCATAGAGAGACCACATGGTATTGGACCATAGAGAGACCACATGGTATTGGACCATAGAGAGACCACATGGTATTGGACCATAGAGAGACCACATGGTATTGGACCATAGAGAGACCACATGGTATTGGACCATAGAGAGACCACATGGTATTGGACCATAGAGAGACCACATGGTATTGGACCATAGAGAGACCACATGGTATTGGACCATAGAGAGACCACATGGTATTGGACCATAGAGAGACCACATGGTATTGGACCATGGGGGGAGACCACATGGTATTGGACCATGGGGGGAGACCACATGGTATTGGACTATAGGGAGAGACCACATGGTATTGGACCATAGGGAGAGACCACATGGTATTGGACCATAGGGAGAGACCACATGGTATTGGACCATAGGGAGAGACCACATGGTATTGGACCATGGGGGGAGACCACATGGTATTGGACCATGGGGAGAGACCAGTGTAGTAGACTGTAGTGTCCAGGATTAGACACTGAAAATGTGTCGATGTAATGGGTGTGAAATTGCGACACCGCGGTTGAACTGGTCTCTGGTTAAAAATCTGTTGAGGTTAAAGAAAGCTCAGCACTTCAACATGTTGTGATATTTCACGTATTTGGCTTCTCCTGAACTCTCCACACACCACAAAGCCACTGTCATGATGCAAACATATAATTGAAGCAAAGCAGGACAGGGCCTGGTTAGTACTGTGATGGGAGACCTCTCGGGCGGCTGCGGCTGCAATATGTCAAACTGTGGTTGTGTCCTTAGGCAAGACACTTCCCCCACATTAGAATAGTTTGGTGTGTGTGTGAATGGTTGGTGGTGGTGGGAGGGGTTGATGGCGCATATTAGTCGCCTTGCTTCTGTCAGTGTGCCTCAGGGCAGCTGTGGCTTGTGAAGAGACTTTGAGTGTCCTAAAAAGTGCTAAAAACCAATGCTTTATAATTATTGATCTACGACAGATTGAAAAGTATAGTTTAATCTGCCTGAGCCTTGGCTCTCTGTATCCAGTCAATTATCATCAGGGGTGCAAACTTTTTAGTAAGTGGGCCACTTTAGTTTCACCAGACCAGGGCCCAACTTCACAGACTGAAAAACTGTCTTGACTGGCATCGGGCTGTTCTGAACTTTAAAATTATGTATAACAGAGCTGAAGTTGGCTTAATTACACATGTTTACCATCTCACCAGCTACATTAGCATCATAAAGGGAAGTTTGGGTAACACTTTATAATAACCACACCTTATTTAGGCTTAATAAATGTTTAAATAACACTTAATCATGAACAATTCATTAATTAAGTGTGACCAACACTTAATAACTACTTAACTACTACAGTTTATAACCCTTACCTTAACCTAACCTTATTAAGTATTGGTCACACTTAATTAATGAATTGTTCATGATTAAGTGTTATTTCAAAATGTATTAAGCCTAAATAATGTGTAGTTATTATAAAGTGTATTCAAAGTTTTGATTGTGTCACAGTTTTCAAAAATAAAGTCACAGACTGAACTCCAGGCGTACTGAGCTTAAGAACGAGGTATGACAGGTCTATGTTGTCAGAGCTGAAGTTGGATGGATGACACAGTGAACTTGTGTCTATAATCTCAGACTACTTTAGCCTTTAGCAAGACAGAGGGCCACAACACATGACACTGAGGGCCACAACTGACCCCCGGGCCTGAGTTTGGACACTCTGCTCTACATCTGCAAAATGAAACTAGTACGATGGTGTGGTAAGACCAGGCTAAATTTAACCAGTAAAGCATTGTTTTTATGTTTTTTTTTATCCAGACTGGAGAGTTTTCTGCCCGATTCCTCCTAAAACTTCCAGTGGACTTCAGCAACATCCCCGTCTATCTTCTAAAGGTACAATACTAACATTTGTATCTGTTTTTATTATTATTATTATTGGATATGTCCCAAATATGGATTCTAAAGGACTTTTTAAAGTGCTGTGTTGATTCTAAAGGACTTTTTAAAGTGCTGTTGATTCTAAAGGACTTTTTAATGTGCCGTGTTGATTCTAAAGGACTTTTTAATGTGCTGTTGATTCTAAAGGACTTTTTAATGTGCCGTGTTGATTCTAAAGGACTTTTTAATGTGCCGTGTTGATTCTAAAGGACTTTTTAATGTGCTGTTGATTCTAAAGGACTTTTTAATGTGCTGTTGATTCTAAAGGACTTTTTAATGTGCCGTGTTGATTCTAAAGGACTTTTTAATGTGCTGTTGATTCTAAAGGACTTTTTAAAGTGCCGTGTTGATTCTAAAGGACTTTTTAATGTGCTGTTGATTCTAAAGAACTTTTTAAAGTGCCGTGTTGATTCTAAAGGACTTTTTAATGTGCTGTTGATTCTAAAGGACTTTTTAATGTGCTGTTGATTCTAAAGGACTTTTTAATGTGCTGTTGATTATAAAGGACTTTTTAATGTGCCGTGTTGATTCTAAAGGACTTTTTAAAGTGCCGTGTTGATTCTAAAGGACTTTTTAAAGTGCCGTGTTGATTCTAAAGGACTTTTTAAAGTGCCGTGTTGATTCTAAAGGACTTTTTAAAGTGCTGTGTTGATTCTAAAGGACTTTTTTTAAAGTGCTGTGTTGATTCTAAAGGACTTTTTTTAAAGTGCTGTGTTGATTCTAAATGACTTTTTTTAAAGTGCCGTGTTGATTCTAAAGGACTTTTTAATGTGCTGTTGATTCTAAAGGACTTTTTAATGTGCCGTGTTGATTCTAAAGGACTTTTTAATGTGCCGTGTTGATTCTAAAGGACTTTTTAATGTGCCGTGTTGATTCTAAAGGACTTTTTAATGTGCCGTGTTGATTCTAAAGGACTTTTTAATGTGCCGTGTTGATTCTAAAGGACTTTTTAATGTGCTGTTGATTCTAAAGGACTTTTTAATGTGCTGTTGATTCTAAAGGACTTTTTAATGTGCTGTTGATTCTAAAGGACTTTTTAATCTGCTGTTGATTCTAAAGGACTTTTTAATGTGCCGTGTTGATTCTAAAGGACTTTTTAAAGTGCCGTGTTGATTCTAAAGGACTTTTTAAAGTGCCGTGTTGATTCTAAAGGACTTTTTAAATGCTGGCCTCAGTCTTGGGGGCTGTGAGTTGACTAATCAACGAGTTGTCACTCTGGATCTACTCTGAGCCGTGTGGAGTCTGCAGGCGGATTAACTCGTCCTCTCTTCTCTCGCTCACTCCGTCTGCCTCTCTCGGCCGCATTAGTAACTGCCTTCACCGCTCGCTCTCTCTCTCTCTCCCTCCCTCCCTCTCTCTCTCTCCCCCCCTCCCCTCTCTCCCCCGTCCCTCGGTGGCGTGCCGTGGGCCTTGGTGGCCTTTCTCAGCCTCTGCTTCTGTTTGTGAAATAAAATGATGGTAAACATATGTTGAACGGCACAGTCCATCAGTCTCACATCAGCTTTTGTTTCCCAGTGTTTGTTTTAGACACATTCAACACAAGTTACAGCATGTTTTTCTATTTTTACAAGTGGGTCTGAGCGATTTGTGTATGTTTGATCAGCTTCATATCTATAGATGTTTAACATTATTGACTGGAAAACATCTCTTGGAGAAAATATAAAAATAAGTAAAATACTGCTTAAAATAATAAAAATTATCCACCAGTAGAACAATAAAATATGACTCATGATTTCTGAAAATAATAGAATAAAACTAGTCCCAATTGACTTGATTCTAGATTAAAAACAGGAAAAATGAAACTCTGGATAACCCCTCTGCCTTTACCCGTTCAAAACATTTACGCACACACACACACATACTGTATACACGCACACACACATACTGTATACACGCACACACACATACTGTATACACGCACACACACACTGTATACACGCGCACACACACTGTATACACGCACACACACATACTTTATACACGCACGCACGCGCACACACACATACTTTATACACACACATACACACACACACACACATACGCACACACACATACTTTATACACGCACGCACACACACATACTGTATACACGCACGCACACATACTGTATACACGCACGCACACATACTGTATACACGCACGCACACATACTGTATACACGCACACACACATACTGTATACACGCACGCACACACACCTGTGAAATGAAATAATCCATGTCATATTTAGTGATTTTACGAGAGGAGAAATTTGGGAATTGGACATAGGACATTCCTGTCTGACTGATCATATCATAAGTGCCCACACACAGACGCACACACAGACGCACACACAGACGCACACACAGACGCACACACACGCACACACAGCTCGCAGTGCGGTGCTGTATTTGGCAGCCAGGTTATACATAGTGTGTCCCTGAGAGGACGGAGGAAGACAGCTGGAGCAAAAGAGAGGAAGGTAATGAACATCAGCTACCAGAGGTGAATGCTGCATGTGAAGCCTTTCTAGACCAGTACAAGTGTCTGTATGACAACAACTGCCCAGAACCAATAAGGAAAGTGAAAGAAACACTTAAACCATGGCTGACAAGAGGACTGCTAAATGCATGTGCCAAGAAGAACAAGTTATATGAAGAGTCAATTAGATTTAGAACACAAGAAAGTAATAATAAATACAAAACTTATAAAAACAAATTGACAAGCATATTAAGGAAGGCAGAAAAAGATTATAATTCTAAAGCATTATTAGAAAGTCAGAATGATATGAAAGCAACATGGAAGATATTAAAACAAGTTATGGAAAAGAAGAAACCGAAGTCGACTATACCAAATTACTTACTAAATGATGAAAATAATCAAATAGATGTTAAAGATATGGCCAACGAGCTTAACTCGTACTTTGTAAATATAGGGCCAAAGCTTGCTGAAAAAATTCAACAACCGGGAAATACATATTTAAAAACACAAGGCAGTAAAATTTGTCACTCCATATATTTGGAAGAAGTCACTGAACCAGAAATTTTAAGAACAGTTGCAGAGTTTAAAAATAAGACATCGACAGATAGTGATGGGATAGATATGGCTATCATTAAAAAGACCATAGACTGCATAACCAAACCACTTTGCCATATTTTTAACCTGTCTTTCACTTCTGGACTTTTTCCTGATAGATTAAAAACATCAAAAGTAATTCCTGTATTCAAAACAGGGGACAAGCATTGTCTAGCAAATTACAGACCCATTTCTTTAATTTCACAGGTTGCAAAAATTATTGAAAAACTTTTTGTTCACAGATTAGATTCCTTTATAGAAAAAAACATGTTGATTAATGAGAACCAATTTGGCTTCAGGAAAAAACGATCCACGGCTTTAGCACTACTGCAAATCACAGAGCACATAACAGCAGCACTAGAAAATAAACAAAGCACATTGGCAGTATTTGTTGACTTAAAAAAGGCATTCGACACAATTAATCACAGTATATTAATAAAAAAACTACAGTGGTATGGCATAAGAGGAGGGGTGGTAAATTGGGTTGAGAGCTATTTAGAAAATAGACAACAGTTTGTACAGTTTGCTGGCAACATTTCTAACAAACTAAATATTCAGTGTGGAATTCCCCAAGGTTCCATTCTCGGGCCAAAACTCTTTATTTTATATATCAATGACTTATGTTCTGTCTCATCAAAACTTAAATCAGTCTTATTTGCAGATGACACCATTTTTTTTCTATCAGGAGATAATATAAAAAAATTAACAAGGACGACGGAAGAGGAAATGATCAAAATAAAAACATGGTTCGATGAGAATAAATTATCATTAAATATAAGCAAAACGAAATTCATGGTGTTTTCAAACAATAACAGTAACACAGACGTCCAGGTGTCAATAAATAGCACAAAAATTGAAAGAGTACAAGAAATAACATTTTTGGGAGTGACAATGGATGAGAAATTAAATTGGAAATCCCATGTAAACCAGGTAAAAAGAAAAATATCAAAACATATCTCGGTACTGCACAAAGTGAAACATTCACTTGATCATAAAGCCCTAAGGCTCCTGTACAGTACCTTGATATTGCCCCATTTCACCGACTGTGTAGAAGTCTGGGGAAACACATACAAACACACCATACATCCTCTAATCCTCTTACAAAAAAAAGCAGTGAGAATCATTCATAAAGTGGACTCAAGAGAACACACAAACAACCTATTCATACAATCAAAAGGAGGATCTGATCAAACTACAGTCACTCATTGTGATGTACAAAGCCAGAGACTCTCTGCTGCCAGCAACTGTACAACAGCTCTACAGCAGCTCTACAGCAGCTCTACAGCAGCTCTACAGCAGCTCTACAGCAGCTCTACAGCAGCTCTACAGCAGCTCTACAGCAGCTCTACAGCAGCTGTACAACAGCTCTACAGCAGCTGTACAACAGCTCTACAGCAGCTGTACAACAGCTCTACAGCAGCTCTACAGCAGCTCTACAACAGCTCTACAGCAGCTGTACAACAGCTCTACAGCAGCTCTACAGCAGCTCTACAGCAGCTCTACAGCAGCTGTACAACAGCTCTACAGCAGCTGTACAACAGCTCTACAGCAGCTCTACAGCAGCTCTACAGCAGCTCTACAGCAGCTCTACAACAGCTCTACAGCAGCTGTACAACAGCTCTACAGCAGCTCTACAGCAGCTCTACAGCAGCTGTACAACAGCTCTTCTCTCTCAATATCAACCAGGACAGTAGAAGGAAGTTACACTTCTCTGTCCCTTTTGCCAGAACCACCCAGAAACACATGGGAATATCAGTGGTCGGAGTAAAACTATGGAATCAACTTGACTATGAATTAAAAAAATCCGCAAACATCCACATGTTTAAGAAAAAAATCAAAGCAACAACAGTGAAATCGTACGAAATGAATGATTAGAAAAAAAAACAATAAAAAACAAAGAATTATGAAAACAAAAACACATCAAATAAAAACAGTTTGAAGAAGTGCTAAAGGCCATCTTATTTTTTTCTTTTTTAATTTTTTTTTAAATTTAATTTGTACATGTATGAAGAAAGGGGCAGGCAACATAAGATTTTTTTTCTTCTTTCTGCTCCTTTTCATTTGTGAGACAAGACGACAATTATTTGAAATGTAACTGTAATATGTGTAGTATTGTTTTTGTCCACAATTGAAACAAATAAATAAAAAAAATCGTACATATTGCTACTTTAAATTGATTTGAATAGAATGTTAAAAATATAAATCCCATAGAAAGCCGTCCTTGTAAATATCAATTAGTGGTTGGCCGTGGCCCCACCCAAAACACACTGAGCCATCTGTAAATATTTGAATCTATGGTTTGCCCGTGACATAACCATTGCTATTAGCGCCGGCCCTGAGTCAGCGCGCACTCACCGAGGATCCTCAAAGACGTTGCAAGATGTAAAAAAAATGTGTTTCACTTTGGGGTAGAATCTAACTTTCCAATCTCCAACGACTTGTAAGAATGTGATGTATTTGTGTGTCCGTGCTGTGTGTGTGTTAGCGGCTCGGTGTCAACAGCCCTCACTCTGGGGCTCCGGGCTGCACCTGTCTGGGCCGGGCCGCTCAGGCAGGAAAAGCAGGACTTGACATAATAATGTGGCCGGGCTGCAACCGCCTGTCAGGCTTTGGGTTCACCCGGCTATCAATAGCATCGCTCTACAGAAAAGTTTTTGTTCCCAACACCACAAACCCTTGTTTTTGACGTGTGTGTGCACAGACCCTGCAGCTCTTATGACAAATGTGTGTGCGGTAAACTGGAATAAGGCTTTGGGTTTAACTAAGGCTTTGTGTGAGTTTATTGTCTACATTTGCATTCAGGGATTCTACTCTTACGCATTATAAGCCACGACTTCAGCCTTTACACCTTTTTGGATTGCAGAGAAAAATATAAACTTCTGAGAAATTCTACATTTGATTAATTTTGAGAGTGAATATGAAGCAAGTCCTGAAGCAAAATATTTGAGCAACATTTTGAAGAAACTAATTTGACCAAATAATTAATTGTATTTATTTTTACCAACCGTAATTGACAGGACGAAGCCAAGGAAGCCCTATACTGCCTGGGTCTTTGCTCTATCGTTAAAATGATATATAAAGATCACTGTTGCTCTTGTTGTTATGTTATTATGTCCTGTACAGTGTCCTTGGGAGTTTTGAAAGGCACTTTTATTATTATTACTGTTCTTACACGTTGTATTTGGCTGAAACTAATCTCGTATTGAGTTTTAATCATAATTGCTTCTCAGTGTGAGAGTTCTATAGTTAAGGACCTTTCTATAGTTATTGCAGAGGCTCACAGACTTCAGCCGAGTGGAAATTACAGTTACACTTTGAATGAACACAGAAATAATAAGTAAATGGATCACCTACGAGTTATAAGTTAATAAGTCAAGAATAAGGATCTGAAGTTGATAGTACTCAAAAAGGCAGATGGAACCTCTTATGGTAATTTTTTTGCTTGTGATTAAAGCACAGTTTTTACACTGTACATTTTGATTTGTTAGTTACCGAACAAACCTTTATTCATTCATTCGTCGGAGAAAATGAGTAATAACTGTCTCTATAACGTAGTCTTTAACAATGGTTTTGAACACATGGTAAGACCAGACGTACATGTAGGAAATTATCATGGACCAGAGTTTACACATGGTAAGACCAGACGTACATGTAGGAAATGACCATGGACCAGAGTTTACACATGGTAAGACCAGACGTACACGTAGGAAATGACCATGGACCAGAGTTTACACATGGTAAGACCAGACGTACACATAGGAAATGACCATGGACCAGAGTTTACACATGGTAAGACCAGACGTACATGTAGGAAATGATCATGGACCAGAGCTTACACATGGTAAGACCAGACGTACATGTAGGAGTGATCATGGACCAGAGTTTACACATGGTAAGACCAGACGTACATGTAGGAAATGATCATGGACCAGAGTTTACACATGGTAAGACCAGACGTACATGTAGGAGATGATCATGGACCAGAGTTTACACATGGTAAGACCAGACGTACATGTAGGAAATGATCATGGACCAGAGTTTACACATGGTAAGACCAGACGTACATGTAGGAGATGATCATGGACCAGAGTTTACACATGGTAAGACCAGACGTACATGTAGGAGATGATCATGGACCAGAGTTTACACATGGTAAGACCAGACGTACATGTAGGAGACGATCATGGACCAGAGCTTACACATGGTAAGACCAGACGTACATGTAGGAAATGATCATGGACCAGAGTTTACACATGGTAAGACCAGACGTACATGTAGGAAATGATCATGGACCAGAGCTTACACATGGTAAGACCAGACGTACATGTAGGAGATGATCATGGACCAGAGTTTACACATGGTAAGACCAGACGTACATGTAGGAAATGATCATGGACCAGAGTTTACACATGGTAAGACCAGACGTACATGTAGGAGATGATCATGGACCAGAGTTTACACATGGTAAGACCAGACGTACATGTAGGAAATGATCATGGACCAGAGTTTACACATGGTAAGACCAGACGTACATGTAGGAGATGATCATGGACCAGAGTTTACACATGGTAAGACCAGACGTACATGTAGGAAATGATCATGGACCAGAGTTTACACATGGTAAGACCAGACGTACATGTAGGAGATGATCATGGACCAGAGTTTACACATGGTAAGACCAGACGTACATGTAGGAAATGATCATGGACCAGAGTTTACACATGGTAAGACCAGACGTACATGTAGGAAATGATCATGGACCAGAGTTTACACATGGTAAGACCAGACGTACATGTAGGAGATGATCATGGACCAGAGTTTACACATGGTAAGACCAGACGTACATGTAGGAGATGATCATGGACCAGAGTTTACACATGGTAAGACCAGACGTACATGTAGGAAATGATCATGGACCAGAGTTTACACATGGTAAGACCAGAGTAGGATGATGGGTGATGAGTTTGTATATAATTTTATCCTGATCTCCTTCACTTCTCTGACACACACTGGTGTCTGGGGTCGTGGCCCGGGGTTAGGGATGCGCTCTGTCAGTCCATGTTTTGACACATGACTGGTAGCATCTGCACGTCTCCACAAAAGGTTCGCTGCTAAACGTGAGCCCTGTGACCTTTCTTTCCTTTCACAGATTTCTCTTGTGATTTCTTCAGTAATAACCATGAGCCTCTGGTGTGAGTTGGATGGATTCAGTAGCACCCCATTGATGGTGTCTGCGTTTGGCCCGTTAGGTGTGGACCATATGCAGTGAGTAATGCCGCAGACTGGCTGTGACGCGGGTGCATTGATAATTGTTTGCATATGATAAACAACATATTACTTGCTGTAACTGAGTCATGATGTTGGCTCATACTACGATGACAAACATAGAATAACACATTCATGCACTGTGTCTTGTACCATTCTTTGTAGAGCAGCTTCTTGGTTCTTTTAGCGTAGTTTGTGTTGTTGACATATTTTGAATTTATCATAATTTGGGTCGAAAAAATGTGAATATCTTATCTTTGTTAGTGGCTGGTGCTAGGTGTACTGGGTGGCATCTCTGGCCATTTTTTCACAACAAGCAATGCCTGTGTTTGTGAATTCGACAGTGGATCAGTTGGTAGAGCATTGGTCTTTGAGCCTGAAGGTCGTGGGTTTGAGTCCACCTCAAGACTTCCTCCACGGACTCCCACTGACGTCTGCTGTTGTTGTGTCCTTAGGCAAGACACTTCCCCCACATTGCCTAGAATGTGTGGTGTGTGTGTGGGGCCGATGGCACAGACTCCGATGCATTATTTTTATGAATTCTGTGGCTAACTGCCTCACAACCTCCATGAATTAATCTTTGAATTGTAAGTACATTCAAAAATCCATGTGAATCTATGTGGAGTGAGCGTGTGACCCAGATGTTAGTGACACGGGGCGGCTCAAAATGGAATATATTGTTTTTTGATGGAAAAAACGACTGTACTTTTCTATTTTGAAGAGATTGTGCGACAAACGGCATCCCACCCTTTGCTTGGTGCGTAAACGTCGTGGATTGATTCATCTCGATAGCTATAAATTACTGTAAATGAAATCAATGTGACGGAGCCGTAGACTGTAGCGCGATCTCCGATACCCAAGGACAAAGGTCATCTCTCCTGAATCACCCACACATCCGCATCCCTCCTGTCCCCACCCACACACTCTCTGCTTTGAGCCCACCCACCTGCCTGCACCCCCAGCGGAGCATCACATCTCCAGTCTCCAGAGAGCCCCCAGCCCCCCACCATCTCCTCCTCTCCTCCTCGCCTCTGTGGGATTACTTCCATCTGGCCTACTTTCCGCCTGCGCTTCGTATCAACCATCTTTTATGTTGTTTTCTGTTTTACATTTCTGTGATCATTTTGTTTTTTTTCTCACATTAACCGCAGTGTTTTTCATCTTTCATTTAACCCCGACTTGCTTGTCACTCCTCGTCTTCTGCCTCCTATAGACGACTTCACACAGAGATGGCTTCAGGCTACACTCTATGGCTTTATGTTGGCTGTCCGTGCTCATTTGTGAGTTGTGGCCTTTGCTTACCCTTGGATTACCAATGTAGGATGATCATGTATATCTCCAACGGGAATGAATGAACGCTTATTTTTATTTTATTTTGTCAATTGCTTGATTAATAACGTACTACATTCACTGACTAGATAGATAGATGCTTTATTTATTGATCCCCGTCAGAGAAATGCAGGTGTCCAGTAGCAGCAAAAATAAAAAATGAAATGGATCATTCTAAAAAGTTAACAATAGTAATAATCAGCAACAGCCTAAAATCACAGCAGCAGAGGTGGAGTAGCCTCTGGGTGGAGCACGACGGGTCACAGCAGCAGAGTTGGAGCAGGACGGGTCACAGCAGCAGAGGTGGGGTAGCCTCTGGGTGGAGCAGGACGGGTCACAGCAGCAGAGGTGGAGTAGCCTCTGGGTGGAGCAGGACGGGTCACAGCAGCAGAGGTGGAGTAGCCTCTGGGTGGAGCAGGACGGGTCACAGCAGCAGAGGTGGAGTAGCCTCTGGGTGGAGCAGGACGGGTCACAGCAGCAGAGGTGGAGTAGCCTCTGGGTGGAGCAGGACGGGTCACAGCAGCAGAGGTGGAGTAGCCTCTGGGTGGAGCAGGACGGGTCACAGCAGCAGAGGTGGAGTAGCCTCTGGGTGGAGCAGGACGGGTCACAAGGTGGAGAAGCCGCATGGGCGGACCATTTTCTCTGCTCTAGTCCAAAGTAAAATGCTAAATGCTTCATTAGCATTTTTCCAAAGTTAGCATTCCGCAGGTCATTCACTACTTAAACACGCCAACTACGTAAACAATAAAATGCATATTTGCTAGAACAACGTATGACCTTCTCAGCAAGAAGGTCCTGGGTTCGAATCCCGGTCAGAACAGGGCCTTTCTGAGTGGAGTTTGCATGTTCTCCCCGTGTCTGCGTCGGTTTCCTCCGGGTGCTCCAGTTTCCCCTACCACTAAAAACATGTACAACAGGTCTGTGCCTCCTGTCCTGGCCCCTCCCATCTCTGTTACACACTGCCCACAGTTACAAACCGCTTTGACTCTGGTCTGAGAAAGACGGTATATAAATAAACATTACTTACTTACTATTTTTGTATTATTATTATTATTACTTTAAAGGCACGGTATATGAATGAATTATTTGACATTTTAAGGTAGTTTTAAATGTTGATAATGTACTAATTAACCTAAGCTGATCGTTCCACATTGTTCCTCCATTGACAGACTCTGTTTGTGTGATGACAGATGGAGATTGTGTGATAATGGTTCTCTTTTTATGACGTCGAGGACAGAGCTGTTTTATGCCTTTTTTAAACTGAAGTATTGTCTCCAAGTCTCACTCTCAAGTATTTTGTCCAGCACCAGTCATGTGCCGTGCTGGAGCTTTGCCGTCCACACATTCACAGCTGATTGCAAGATGGAAGAGTAGCACAAGCAAAAAAGAAAAGAAAAAAAAACGGCTCTGGAGAAACGGAGAAAGACGAGAGAGGATTAAAGTAAAACTAGAGTGGTCTTGTGGAAAACACATTGTTTCAGATCGGTGTGGAATGCAAATATACGGCAGCTCGACCGTTTTAAGTTTAAATTAGATTATAGATATTAAGATTTTCATAAATGGCCCTAATCTGTCATCATTAAAGGGCCCTAATCTGTCATCATTAAAGGGCCCTAATCTGTCATCATTAAAGGGCCCTAATCTGTCGTCATTAAAGGGCCCTAATCTGTCATCATTAAAGGGCCCTAATCTGTCATCATTAAAGGGCCCTAATCTGTCATCATTAAAGGGCCCTAATCTGTCATCATTAAAGGCCCCTAATCTGTCATCATTAAAGGGCCCTAATCTGTCGTCATTAAAGGGCCCTAATCTCTCATCATTAACCTCTTTACTAACACCGGCGCGCCGGCGGCTGTTTTTATGTTTTTAAATGTTCTGCTGGCAATAGCAGATGTATTTTGAACACCAAACCCCAAAAGCGGTATATCATTTTAAAGCTTATTTTCTTATCTACATTTATATACAAGTGTAAACTACATCAGACTTTGCATTCAAAAGATATAACACATAATGTGGGCACAAAATAAATCAATTCCGAAATAGTTTTTTACCTTTGGGCTTGTGCTGTACAAATAAATCAGCTCTCCTCCCAGCTTGCAATACATCATTCTCTCTGGAACAGTCCAAAGGAAAATTATATCCACTTGAATTTCCCAAAGTAAAATCCATTCTGCAGAAATAATCCAAAAATGTGCATTTATCTTTAGCGAAAAAAACGAAAAAAAAGAGCACAGATGTTACTCTTTTACTTTTAACGGACTTTTAGCTTTGTTTTTCACCCGAAAATCTGGTATCCACGTGTTCCTTAGCTCCTTATCTTTCAAATGAGACTACTCCCGAAAAGCTAGACAAATTTTTGGGTGTGCAAGAGCTCCCGTAAGCACAGCTAGTGCTGCTGTTTGCGCATGGTTCTCTGATCTTTGTTGTGATCCCAACTTGTTTGCTTTTACTTCCGGGATTTACGATTGACATGTCCGTGTAGCCAATGAGGAACGCTTTCGAACAAGGGGTGGGACAATGGTGTCCTGTCTTATGTTGGGCCTGGACAATTGTGCGTAATGGAAGCCAAAAGACGCTCTCGAAGCTGCAATGAATTTACACTCATAAAAAAATAACTTTGACATTTAAAAAAGAAAAACACACATAGATTAGTAACTTATAAGTACCAATAATAAAAAATATCGTTTTTATGATGATTAAATGTAAGTAAAGAGATTTGGCACACTTGTGCCAAATTGTGCCAAATGTGCACTACTTGATGAAAAGGAGAAACTGCATAAAAACTATAAAACTTAGAAGTCTGAAACTTTAGACAGTTGTTGTCAACAACACAATGAACAGAGGGTTTGAATATTGTGAACTTACAATGAAGTATGCCTTTTTTAGGGCCTTTAGAAATTGAAAGGCGAGGCTAAAAAAATTGGGTTTTTTTTCCTAACTTCAAAGGATGCAGAGGAAAATAGGGATGACAAACATTATTTTAGTGTTTTTTTTACATAAACTAGAAGGCTCTAGCTTTAAAATGATGCATCACACAAGCATGTGAGATGTAAGATGTGTTTTTAAATAAGCAAAGACATTTGGGTATGTCCAACCATTGTGCACGAGCCAAAATGAGGCGGATGTTAAGAGGTTAAAGGGCCCTAATCTGTCGTCATTAAAGGACCCTAATCTGTCATCATTAAAGGGCCCTAATCTGTCGTCATTAAAGGGCCCTAATCTGTCGTCATTAAAGGGCCCTAATCTGTCGTCAAGGGCCCTAATCTGTCATAATAAACTGTTATTTTCCAATACTCCTTTAACTGATAACAGTAGTTCAGAGATATTTGAATTTCTAAATTAGTTTTCCAGCCCCTAAATCTTGTTATTGTTTTCATTTCGATGTCCCGCCCTCCACCGTTTCACAAATCAGAAAGTCTGTGATCCGGGCGCCAGAACGCACCACGTGGAGCTAATCTCACTGGTAAAGTACCATGTGGAGCAGAACTAAAAAAGGTCTCGTTATGATTCTCAAATCATTAACGACAAAACAAGGAATAAAACCAGGATTTCTATCTTTGTGAAAAAGGTGTTGGTTATAGATTTGTTGTTGACAAAACTCTTGTCTATTCAGCTGTTATGGTCCCAGCTGGATTCGTCTGCATATCTGGCAACCTGAGTCAGGGAGAGTGGGAGAGGCTGCAGTACCACTTTTGGCCACATGTTTACACACTGCTCCTTTAACATTTAATTAATTAACATTGATTTGTTTCCTCTGAACCCTGGTCATGTATCATCCTGTGTGTTTACCACATGTAAACGCACACACTGAGTCACACACAGTCTTCAGCCTGTAGCGTCACTGAAACATGTACAGACCCTGCTCCACTGACACACTATCACTGACTCTTGGCCACCGTCACACATGACTGTGCAGTGTAATATTATCAGCTCATTGTCACATCTATTGGTCACTAGCCAGTAATTGTTACCCCGACAGTCAGGCCTTGGCTGCGGTCCCGGCTTTCTCACAGAGGCTGGAGAAAACATTCATATAATATTCATGTTTTAACTTGACTGGCTGAACACTTGGATAAATACATCTTTACCACATACTATTGTCAGTCACCACAGGATAGAATTACTGAGTCTTAGTACAACAGGAAACAGAAAAACCCATATTTGAAGCCTTTCTACATCATTACGATAAGATAACGCAAGACTTTATGGATCTCACACTAAAGAAATTTACAAAAACCATTACTAAACTAATGGTGTGGTAATGTGGGGCGACAGTAGCTCAGTTGGTAGAGCATTGGCCTTAAGGCCAGAAGGTCGTGGGTTCAATTCCCACCTCTGCACCTTCTCCACCGACTCCCACTGATGACTGCTGTCGTTGTGTCCTTGGGCAAGACACTTAACCCCACTTTGCCCAAAGCCCCCACTGAAAGATCAAGGCTATGCTCACAGTCAGAGAGCAGCCGTCCTCCTGTGGACTCACCACCTGCAGAGGGTCAGTGAGGGGCTGGTGCTGTGAGACTTGGGTGGCATCTCTGATTGCCACCCCCCTGACCCAGAAATGGATTAAAGGGTAGAAAATGGATGGATGGATGGATTACTAAACTAGCCTGGTCGTACCACACCATAGTACAAATTACATTTCATACTAAGGTCTGCATTTAACTCCTTTTACAGATTGAAACCATTGGATCTGAGTTTACCGTGACCTATGTAATGAGCCCGAGTGAGTTGTTAGCATTTAGCATTTAGCCTAGCTTTAACCATCTCCTTTGCTGCTCACGGAGCCCGTGGGGAGTAGAGCCACAACATCTTTTCAGCGATTACATTTACTAAACCTTCATCTTGGTTCAGCTTCTTGATAGAACCAGACCGGAATACTTTACTTTCACATGTTTCACCAAACTACAACCTTCCCGTTCGGCGCAAACTCTTGACGTCACCCACATCTAACTATAACACCCGCCTCCCGCTCTCTGATTGGTCGGATGGAATTCAACAGATTGTAATCACAACCACAGGGAGCAGACCCAGACGTTACATGCAGGACATGATGATGACCTGAGAGTACGGATGGATAAGACCAGGCTATTACTGACCAACTCCACATCATGTAAAGAGGTTTCCTAACCCTCTACATCCTGAGACTGGGCATAGTGTTTTTTCCAGAACCTCAACTCGGAAAATATTTTGACCAATTACAGATTGCAGAACTGGGAATGCAGAACTTGCCTTGCATTCGAATGAAAAAAGTGTCTAGTTCCTTTTTCCTCCTTCTCATCTTGATTTGTCTCTGTGGAGGATAAAACAAGTTACTTCCACTTTGGTCAAATGTGACTTTGGAAGTACAAGCAGGTTTAAAACACAGATTACAGAAGGAAAGGTGAGAAATGGTCAAAAACATGTGCACTAATGTTTGTTCATAGTTCACTTTTCTGCAGCCACTCCATGTTTGCCTCCGATTCATTCTTGAGCTGTTCAGTGCAACCAAACACAGAATTTGTAAATTAATATTGTGTGCGTTGTGTTTCTGGACGGTCAGACCAAAGAAGAATTACACTATTCGAGAGCGGGCGGCCACTTTGTGACCCGTCAGCTCACCCACGAGAACTCCTGATCATTCTGAAAAACGACCAGAACTGAGATTCTCCTGGGCACTTCCAGGGGTGTCTGGGTGGAAGTGGAACAAAGATTAAAACAAAAAACCTCAGAAAGTCCTGTTACAGTAAAATCCTTAGGTTAATACAGTACAGTAAAAAGTCCTGTTAAAGTAACATTGTATTTAATGGATATCATTGTAAAGCCTGTGGAGAGGCACAGGTCAATCTTATCCATGATCATGTTCTATAATAATGTTCTATAATAATGTTCCATAATCATGTTGCACTTGATGCTTTTCTTCTTAGAGACACATGGTGTCAGGGCCGTGCTGCTGCAGAAGACGGTTACATGGTGGACACTTGTATGTCCAGCATATGCACGAGGCCACTCAGAGCTGGCCCAGGAGCTGGACATGTCCTCACACAACAATCCTGCTGTCAGTCATGCTTCCCATTACGCTGGGCCTGACATTTAAAGTTGGGTGAAGAAGGCGGACAGCGTGCCCTTACCTCCTCCACTCCCCTGCAGTGGAGCCCATCACACTGTTGTGTGTGCTTTGACTTTGGCCAGACTTGGTCTGGCATAAGGACAGCTGTCACATCTCTGGCCTGTCACAGGGACCTGCCCAAGGCCAGGGCAGTCCACACAGAGCGGGCCGAGCGGACAGAAAAGCTGAGGCTGTCTCCAGGAGTCAGAAGCATCACAGATCCCAGGCTCTCTCTAACCTTCACTCTCACTTCGTTACTTACTTAAACCTTATCCTGAAGCTTCTGAATCATTGTGCCCAGGGGCACCCAATAAATACTGTCCGCACCTTCGCTGCAGGACAGTGGTCTGAGCTCGTTACTCCACATCCAGGACCTACTTCATTAAGACTGCGCCTGTAGCCTTCAGGATAGTAGTCAGGATGTTTTAATGGGACTCTTTGTTATCTTTATATAAGCACTGCCCTCCAGTCTGGTTAGTTCAAAAGACATAACAAGTGTGTACACTGCATTAAAGGCTGTTTGAGGCATTTCTTTACCGTGGTGGATGTTTCTGTATCAATCTGAACAGAAACACTGAGAGGTCACATTCCTTTTTGGGCTGTTTGGTTTAAATGTATAGATGAATACAATGCAAAGATTCCTTTTTATGTGAACGTACATTATATAGCTCTCCTTTTTTCATTTGGAAAAAACCAAGTCAAATATTCAGACGCTGATTTAAACTTTGCTTTGAGAATAGAATAGTGTTTTGTTCCAAGGAGCAGTAGCAGGCTTGCCCTGAGTTAGTGGACTTGTCTGGATGCTAATATGACTTGTGACAGCTCTGTCCAGTCAGACCAGATGAGTCGAGTCACGCACGGTTCCTTCAGTCCGGAGCCCGTGGTCTGACCCAGTGCAGAAATGGGCCGCGCTGCTCCCTCGTCACCAAACTGTTACTTCTCATCCATCTGGTTACTTTTTCCCATCCCCGAAATAAAAATCACATTAAACAGGCTTTCGATGAGAATGCGACTTGACGGACACAAACTGGAGCAAAACAATTCTCTCTAAACCCCCCCTCACCCATGGAGCTCCCAGTCTGAGGTCTGGACTCTGCCTGGACCGTGTCGTGCAGAGGCTTTAGGCGCTGCTCCGTGGGGCGGCTCGTGTTTACTGGGGCTCAGTCCATTGATGTGAGTTGATTCCATCAGGGAACACTTTGCCAGGCTGTATCTTGGCCTTCAGCCTTTGTGACAAGCACAGAGGGACAGGCCACGAAACCTCGGCCTTGGATTCAGTTCCTTTTATAACTACCACTGTGCAATACTCTCCAACCTTTGTCACCCAGAGAGCTACTTTCCCGGGATGATAAAGGCAGCTAGCTACTCCTTTAAGTGTCCCTGAGGAAAATGTGGTGATATATTTGTGATATTGAGTACAGTCATTATTTATCACTGCATATTTGTTACTAGAGCACAAGGTTTATTGTGTTGTATTTATTTACAACAATAAATATGATCATGAATAATACAATTTGAAATATTGAGTACATTAGTTAATTTGTTTATTTCTAAATCCTTTGGCGAGCTACCTGGAAGGGGTTGGCGAGCTACCTGGAAGGGGTGGGCGAGCTACCTGGAAGGGGTTGGCGAGCTACCTGGAAGGGGTTGGCGAGCTACCTGGAAGGGGTTGGCGAGCTACTGGTTGGAGACCCCTGCTCTATCTCCTCATTACCCTGTGCACTCTCCCACTGGGTTTTACAGTTTATCCTCCCTAATGTCTAACAAGGACTGAGATGATCCAGGACAACATGTATGGACCATCAACATTCATGGTCATGGTTCTCTCCCCATGGTCTAATACCATGTGGTCTATATTTTATGTGTCTTATCTGTTGATTCTCTGATCTGTGTTGCTGATTTCAATGGTTTTGTTCAGTCTCTGAGATGATACTGTTGTGATTTTGGGCACGGTGGCTGAGTGGTTAGCACTCTCGCTTCTCAGAAAGAAGTCCCTGGGTTCGAATCCCGGTCAAAACTGGGCCTTTCTGAGTGGAGTTTGCATGTTCTACCTGTGTCTGCGTAGGTTTCCTCCGGGTGCTCCGGTTTCCCCTACCACTTAAAACATGTACCATAGGTCTGTGCCTCCTGTACTGGCCCCTCCCATCTCTGTGTGGAGGGACAGACTAATGCCCACAGTTACAAACGGCTTTGACTCTGGTCTGAGAAGGAGCTATATAAATAAACATTACTTACTACTTACTTACTTACTATACAAGAATGATTTGTAATTGTAATTATAGGGAGATATTTTGAAAGATTGATATTGAAGCATTACATGTAGCTAAGAAAGCAGCTACTTATTTGTCTCTTACTTCTGTCCTGTGTGCTGCAACATTGAAATTTCCCCACTGTGGGACAAAAAGAGGGTCTCTCATCTTATCTTTTAAATATATTTTAATAATGTATTTTTCACATTCAGTGGTAATCATATGTCTGCAGGGATGAAGTGTCGTGTTGTGTATGTAACAAACTTACAGTGATATAATTTTTCCATCAAGTTGTAATTTTCTTTGTTAACCAATCAAATTAGTAGAGTGCATGCAGAAGATAATTTATATTATTCCACTTGATTTGAAGCAAATCTGCTCTGAGAAGTTCCCCGCCCACTCCAGCGGTCACTCAGCCCTGTGTGATGAGCTAATGGGCCGCTCATGTGGAGGCTGCGCTAATGCTAACTGGTAGCTTTTTGCTTTTGTCCATCATGTTTGTAGCTCTATTTCCTCTCCCCATCTCGAGCTGCGATTATAACAAATGGATGAGTTCAAACCATCTGTAAGACATTTGATTAACACTCTGTCAGGAAAACCAGGCCAGATTGGTATTTGACGTGGAAATGCACTAATGACAGCGCCGTGCTGGAGGAAAAACATCACAGAGTGGCTCTGCACAGCTCTGGGTGGCGTTTGTCTCTCACACATGATTTGATGGTGCTCGCAGTCATCAGCTCAGCCTCATGCAGCTGTTAGGACTAATGTACCATGAAACCAAGCAGATGTTCTCATCTGGTGTCTCTCCTGGTCTCCGCTGCAGCCTCTCAGACTTTAAAGAGGATTTGGAGTAGTTTAAGTACTGTGATTTGGAAAACACTAAGAAAGAGAGACCAGGGAGAGGCCAGGGAGAGACCAGGGAGAGACCAGGGAGAGACCAGGGAGAGACCAGGGAGAGACCAGGGAGAGACCAGGGAGAGACCAGGGAGAGGCCAGGGAGAGGCCGGGGAGAGGCCGGGGAGAGGCCGGGGAGAGGCCGGGGAGAGGCCGGGGAGAGGCCGGGGAGAGGCCAGGGAGAGACCAGGGAGAGGCCAGGGAGAGGCCAGGGAGAGGCCAGGGAGAGGCCAGGGAGAGGCCGGGGAGAGACCGGGGAGAGGCCGGGGAGAGGCCGGGGAGAGGCGGCCGGGGAGAGGCCGGAGAGTGGCCGGAGAGAGGCCGGAGAGAGGCCGGAGAGAGGCCGGAGAGTGGCCAAAGAGAGAGGCCAGAGAGAGACCAGAGAGAGACCAGAGAGAGAGGCCAGAGAGAGAGGCCAGAGAGAGAGGCCAGAGAGAGAGGCCAGAGAGAGACCGCAGAGAGAGTTGCTCCGCTCTGAGAGAGGACTGTGATCTGTCTGTTCTGGAGGTTCTTTATAAATCCAGACTTTTTCAATGAATCTTCTGGCATCTGGAAAAGCCAGAAGATTCATCCTCTGGCAGAAGATATCGATCGCTGACATGCAGGACAACAGCTTCTTTCCACAAACAGTTTTAACACAGCACTTTAATAATCTCTTTTATTGAAACCATTTTAGATCCATTTCACAGCGACTATTGTTTCCTGCACGTTAATATTTTGCATTTATGCGGATGTATTCCACTGTGGTTTTACTGCAGATGGCAAATAACCTGAATCTGATCTGAATCTTGGTTTGGTGTTTCTCAGGACACGACCCTGGACCCTGGAGAGGACGTGGCTCTTCTCTCCGTGAGCTTTGAAGACGCCGAGGCCACGCAGGTGTTCCCCAAACTCTACCTTTCTCCCAGCATCGAACAGTGAGTGGAACAGTGACTCAAATCTAATTCATGTGTGGCATCTGAGAGCAGGGGTTTAGATTTTAGAATCATGAAAAGCCTAGTTCCCAAGTTCTTAGTTCAGTCTCTATGGTCCTCATGGTCAGGTCTCTGCTGTAGTCTCTGGTCCTTCTGGTCTGATCTTTCCTGTGGTCTCCCTTTAGACTTTGCTGTAGTCTGGCTTTGGCGTGGTCTGGACTAGTATCTGGTGGATTGATTGATTTAATAATAATAATAATAATAATAATAATAATGCATCCGTCAAAGTCTCTTCACATCAGTATTCTTTTACCCCAAACACAGTGCAGATAAACTACTGTAGCCACAGCTGCCCTGGGGCACACTGACAGAAGCGAGGCAACCAGTCTGTGCCATCAGACTGTCCCCAAAAATATGTAAACGTGTGTGTCTCTCTGTCTCTGTGTGTGTCTCTGTGTGTGTGTGTGTCTCTGTGTGTGAGTGTGTGTCTGTGTGTGTGTCTTTGTGTGTGTGTGTGTGTGTGTGTGTGTCTGTGTGTGAGTGTGTGTGTGTCTTTGTGTGACCCAAGGGCCCCTCAGTGTTGGTCTTTCGTGGGTGGAATAATGTTGAGCTGATGTTTATTTACAACAAACGCACCGTCGCACCAGGTTAGACCTCTGCTGCCCACTCCCTCCACCTCCTCCCCCCCTCCTCCTCCTCATCTCCCCCACCCTCCCCCTCCCCCTCCTCCTCCACCTCCTCCCCCCCTCCACCTCCTCCACCTCCTCCCCCCCTCCTCCTCCTCATCTCCCCCACCCTCCCCCTCCTCCTCCTCCTCCGTCTGTCTGGCCTCACTCCACACGCTGCACAACCCTAACACAGATACATTTGTCATTGGTCTCTCCCTATGGACAAATACCATGTGGTCTCTCTATGGTCCAATACCATGTGGTCTCTCTCTATGGTCCAATGCCATGTGGTCTCTCTATGGTCCAATACCATGTGGTCTCTCCCTATGGACTAATACCATGTGGTCTCTCCCTATGGTCCAATACCATGTGGTCTCTCCCTATGGTCCAATACCATGTGGTCTCTCCCTATGGCCCAATACCATGTGGTCTCTCCCTATGGCCCAATACCATGTGGTCTCTCCCTATGGTCCAATACCATGTTGTCTCTTCCTATAGTCCAGTGTTTCTCAAACTGGGGTACCCCTAGTGGTACGCCATAGAATCTGTGAAAAAAAAAAACAAACTTTTTTTTTTTTTTTTTTTTTTTTGTATTTTACCAGGAAAGTCCCATTGAGATTAACTCATTCTCTGCCATGGAAGTCATTTGAGGACAACATTGTTTTTCAATCTTTTCCATGTCTGGGGTTTGGCTGTAGACAGTATTTTATTAGGCCAGCAGGTGGCAGCAGAACTCCCTGGTTTGGTCAAAGATCACTGCCTGAGCACTCTGAGCAGGAGAGACAGAGGTGAAGCAGACATGGAGTAATATAGTCAGGGTCAGGCTACATTTGGAGGCAGTTTGAGCAGTAAATGTGTCTCCAGAGCTGACAGAGACCATGTGGAGGGTCCTAGCAGCAGACCATGTGGAGGGTCCTAGCAGCAGACCATGTGGAGGGTCCTAGCAGCAGACCATGTGGAGGGTCCTAGCAGCAGACCATGTGGAGGGTCCTAGCAGCAGACCATGTGGAGGGTCCTAGCAGCAGACCATGTGGAGGGTCCTAGCAGCAGACCATGTGGAGGATCAGAGCAGCAGACCATGTGGAGGGTCAGAGCAGCAGACCAGCGGAGCACCCCAAAAAAGCCACAGAAAAGTGGACTATTGCTAAAACTATCACTGAGTCCACACCAGGAGCCAGCAGCAAAGTCCAATTATGGTCACAGACTAAACAGACGCTCTGTAGATGTAACCACACAAAAACACACAAACGCGTGCATAAACGCACATACATGCACGCCCAAACACACAAACACACACAGCAGTATTCTAATGCACTTATGCTATAAGTATTCACTTTGATTTATTGTCATGTATAGTGTTTATCATTGTAATTTTGTTATTCTTTGATTTACTCTTATTGACATAAATATAGTGCCACCTAATGGATGAATACTGGCCATTCTATCTGTCATAGTTTGTCATGGGCTCTACTTTCAATATGTACATTTTGACAGTTTTTGGATGAGTACATTTAGAAATATTTGAGCAACACTTTGTGGATGTGTGTGTGCCATAAAACGTATTATTTTGCATCAAAAACACTTTCTCATAATGTGTTGTTGCTGTTTTCTAACATGTAAGATCCTGGACATGTTTGAGGAGATGCTAAAGTTAAACTAAATAGTTTTACAATCACTTTTCTGCAGTTCGTCTGTTTTCACAAACACCTCATTTTCTAATTTTTTTGTCTAAGACTGGTGCTTTTTGTCACACTCTCCTCTTTTCGACTGGAGATCACAGGAGAACGAAACAAACTAAGAACAAACTTCTTTTTGCTGCTGAAAGTAGACAGTCCAGTCTTTCAGACTCTGGTTTCATATTTTTCATAGCACACAATATTCTGTGAGTCTTAAAAATCAGTGAAGTCATCAAAAAATGGCTGGCAGTCAATGAGAACCTCTTTTTCCTGTTCAAAAATTACATAAAATTATAAAACGGTCACATAGAGATTATACAACAGTAACACAATTTCATAAAATTACGGATTATAAAAACAGTTACATTTCACTGAAGATGTCTCAATCTGGATCTAAAAGCATTCAAGGAAATAAGATCATTTCTAGTCTTTTTGCAACACGTTCCATGTAGAAGTTTTTTTCCCAGTTCTGTGCAAAAGGAACAGAGAGCAACAAACGATCATTTGAGTAAACGACAGATGTAAGAGGGCAGCAGACCAAGCCTTAGAAACTAATCCAGAGTCCAAACCTTCTGTGGACAAAGATCTCACTCCAGAATATCACTCACAGTGAGGCTTTGCAGTTTGTAATGAATGAAACATTTAAAAAACATTTTTCCTATATTTAAGCGCAGTCTTACTGTTGAAACTGTGTAAAACATTACATTAAATATACTTCTTTAGGAATGAAACCTCTGCCTTGTTTTTGATGAATACTTACTTACTACGCTACTGTGTGGTGTTGGTCATTTGTGGTGGTTCTTGGAGAGGCAAGTATTTTCTGAGGGGGTACTTGGTGTAAAAAGTTTGAGAACCACTGCTATAGTCCAATACCATATGGTCTCTCCCTATAGTCCAATACCATGTGATCTCTCTCTATGGTCCAATACCATGTGGTCTTTCTATGGACCAGTACCATGTGGTATCGTTATGGTCCAATACCATGTGGTCTCTCCCCATGGTCCAATACCATGTGGTCTCTCTAATCTGTGTTTTGTAAAGTCCTCAGAGAAAGCTACTGTTGTGATTTAGGTCGATAAATGAATAAAATTGAATAGAATAGAATATGCAAATGACGTCTACATGAATCTGCCGCGGTACAATGTGCACCTCTCTCTCGCTGCGTGGGAGTGTGTTAATCTATGACCCACGGCTACCATGTATGGCTCCATGATGGTTCTGAAGACAAACCATGTGTGTTACATGTTCACGCATCAGGGACCATGTGTCGCCTTCCACTCACTGCGGAGACAAACCATGTGTGTTACTTGTTCACGCATCAGGGACCATGTGTCGCTTTCCACTCGCTGTGGAGACAAACCATGTGTGTTACATGTTCACGCATCAGGGACCATGTGTCGCCTTCCCCTCACTGCGGAGACAAACCATTGTGTGTTACATGTTCAGGGACCATGTGTCGCCTTCCACTCACTGCAGAGACAAACCATGTGTGTTACATGTTCACACATCATGGACCATGTGTCGCCTTCCACTCGCTGCAGAGACAAACCATCGTGATCAGGGACCATGTGTCGCCTTCCACTTAATGCAGATGCTACTTAATTTAGCGCTCTCATGTGTTTTTATGTAGATCCCTTTGCTCTGTTGCTAACTCTTGCTAACCCTTGCCTACCCTTGCTAACCCTTGCTAACTCTTGCTAACCCTTGCTAACCCTTGCTAACTCTTGCTAACCCTTGCTAACCCTTGCTAGTCTTTGGTGCCCGCTTTTTTTACTCTGGCCCAGGAAAAAAGTAAAACATGTTTAGTTAGTAGTTAGTAATGTATATTTATATAGCGTCTTTCTCAGACCAGAGTCAAAGCCGTTTACAATTGTTATTGTTGGGCATTGGTCTCTGACTCTACACAGAAATGGGAGGGGCCAGTACAGGAGGCACAGGCCTATACATGTTTTTACCTGGAGGAAACCTACGCAAACACGGGGAGAACATGCAAAATCCACTCAGAAAGGCCCTGTTCCGACCGGATTCAAACCCAGGACCTTCTTGCTGAGAAGCGAGAGTGCTAACCACTCAGCCACGTACCTACAAGGCAACTCAAAGAGATGAACGAAACAAGATGGAGACAGTCACACAAGGCGTTAAAATCATAAATATCACAACTGTTTTTAACCTGGATTAAAATATTGTCAGAGAAGAAGCCTGTCTCACATTTTCAGGAAGATTGACAGCCTCCCCATGTTTAGTCCTGACTCTGGGACCAGCAGGAGGTCGGTCCCTGTGCTCCTCAGAGTCCCAGCAGGAGGCCAGTCCCTGTGCTCCTCAGAGTCCCAGCAGGAGGCCAGTCCCTGTGCTCCTCAGAGTCCCAGCAGGAGGCCAGTCCCTGTGCTCCTCAGAGTCCCAGCAGTAGACCAATCCCTGTGCTCCTCAGACTTGGTTCTTAGGGCTCTAACATGTCAGTGCATCCATGGAACAGTATTTGATTTTTCTGATCTACATTTGAAAAAGAAAATCCACATAAGAACTGGATTTTAAATTGATTGCCACAAAAAAACAAAATATATAATAAAATACAGAGCATAGGGACTCAACAATCCCGTCGTCATTAGTGATAGTTTATGCAGTCTGGTCTGGGAGACGTGTGATTGGCCCGTTTGATGAGGAGAAAGTATTTGCCGACTCTTTTGCAGCGTTCAAACATTCGCTAAATGTTAATCAAAGTTGTTCATTTTGTTACTTTTTAGACCTACTCCTCCTTTGATCTCTCGTCCTGTAATTTGGCCCCTGCAGCCTGTTTACCATCTGCAGACTTCTGCTCGTTACCCGGGCCCTGGTGAAGCGCCCTGACTCCGGCTGTCCCTGTATCCTGCTCTGTATCGCTGCTCATTTCCTCATTTGTCTCGGTCCTCTCTGCATTTTATGTCTCCGTCTCCCTCTCCTCCGCTGATCCCTGCGGCTGATCCTCAAAGGGAAGCCGGAGTGAGTGAGTGGGACTTGAAAGACGGAGAATCTGCGAGCGAGTCTATGCAAGGTCGCCTCTCGCTCAGCGCTGGGTTTTCTCTCTCTCTTTATCCTTCCTGTCTCTGTCTCTCCCATAACTCGGTTTGATTTCACATTTTCAGATCCCAGAACTTTGAAATAAAACTCCCCCCAGAGCTGTACCTCGAATATATCTGTTCACACATTTTTTTTTTTGGTTTTTCGTTTGCGCTGTAACATGAAAAAAATATTGAAACACCCACATTTAAAGCAGAAATGTACACACAGCCGGCTCCATCTGCTCACGTCGCTGAGATGTGACGCACCTTGCATTTTAGAGGCGTTATTGATTATCAGAGTTCTACCTCGGCTGCAGCTCTGGAGTAAAATCTTGTATAATCATGCAGCTTGTAAAAAAACTTTAAAATCAGCAACAAAGGTTATTAATATCACAGCAGCTTCTAGTCATTGGTAAAACTACTCGGCCTTGCTAGGTTGAGGGTTTTAGGGTTTAATCTGAATTTATGCCAGTGACTGCTTTTAGATCCAGACTGAGAGCACTTGAGACATCCTCATTGAAATGTGTTTAATAATCTGTAATTGTATGGAGCTGTATGTAACTTTTGTCCAGGACTTCCTTGAAAAAGAGGTTCTTAATCTCAATGGGACCTTCCTGGTTAAATAAAGGGGAAATTTTAAAAAAAGAATTGAGAGAGTAAAAACGTCAAAAATGTCCAAAATGACATGCTACGTTACCACCCCGGGCCAGCAGGGGGTGGACACGGAATAAGAATTAGCCAATGCTAACATATAGCATCTTCTTTCCTCTTGAAAACGGCTAAACAGGATGGTCCAAAAGTGGTTCTCGGTCCAAAAGTGGTTCTCGGTCCAAAAGTGGTTCTCGGTCCAAAAGTGGTTCTCGGTCCAAAAGTGGCTCTCGGTCCAAAAGTGGTTCTCGGTCCAAAAGTGGCTCTCGGTCCAAAAGTGGTTCTTGGTCCAAAAGTGGTTCTTGGTCCAAAAGTGGTTCTCGGTCCAAAAGTGGTTCTCGGTCCAAAAGTGGCTCTCGGTCCAAAAGTGGTTCTCGGTCCAAAAGTGGTTCTCGGTCCAAAAGTGGTTCTCGGTCCAAAAGTGGTTCTCGGTCCAAAAGTGGTTCTCGGTCCAAAAGTGGTTCTCGGTCCAAAAGTGGTTCTCGGTCCAAAAGTGGCTCTCGGTCCAAAAGTGGTTCTCGGTCCAAAAGTGGTTCTCGGTCCAAAAGTGGTTCTTGGTCCAAAAGTGGTTCTCGGTCCAAAAGTGGTTCTCGGTCCAAAAGTGGCTCTCGGTCCAAAAGTGGTTCTCGGTCCAAAAGTGGCTCTCGGTCCAAAAGTGGTTCTTGGTCCAAAAGTGGTTCTCGGTCCAAAAGTGGTTCTCGGTCCAAAAGTGGTTCTCGGTCCAAAAGTGGCTCTCGGTCCAAAAGTGGTTCTTGGTCCAAAAGTGGTTCTTGGTCCAAAAGTGGTTCTTGGTCCAAAAGTGGTTCTCGGTCCAAAAGTGGTTCTCGGTCCAAAAGTGGTTCTCGGTCCAAAAGTGGTTCTCGGTCCAAAAGTGGTTCTCGGTCCAAAAGTGGTTCTCGGTCCAAAAGTGGTTCTTGGTCCAAAAGTGGTTCTCGGTCCAAAAGTGGTTCTCGGTCCAAAAGTGGCTCTCGGTCCAAAAGTGGTTCTCGGTCCAAAAGTGGCTCTCGGTCCAAAAGTGGTTCTTGGTCCAAAAGTGGTTCTCGGTCCAAAAGTGGTTCTCGGTCCAAAAGTGGTTCTCGGTCCAAAAGTGGTTCTCGGTCCAAAAGTGGTTCTCGGTCCAAAAGTGGTTCTCGGTCCAAAAGTGGCTCTCGGTCCAAAAGTGGTTCTCGGTCCAAAAGTGGCTCTTGGTCCAAAAGTGGTTCTTGGTCCAAAAGTGGTTCTCGGTCCAAAAGTGGTTCTCGGTCCAAAAGTGGCTCTCGGTCCAAAAGTGGTTCTCGGTCCAAAAGTGGCTCTTGGTCCAAAAGTGGTTCTTGGTCCAAAAGTGGCTCTCGGTCCAAAAGTGGTTCTTGGTCCAAAAGTGGTTCTTGGTCCAAAAGTGGTTCTCGGTCCAAAAGTGGTTCTCGGTCCAAAAGTGGTTCTCGGTCCAAAAGTGGCTCTCGGTCCAAAAGTGGTTCTTGGTCCAAAAGTGGCTCTTGGTCCAAAAGTGGCTCTTGGTCCAGATGCTGTCAATGTTGAGGGGAGTATATGTTTTTGGACCGGTCTAGTTTAGCCGCTGTGGACTTTTGAATGCACTCGTTAAATGAATGGGGCTAATGCAGCTAACACACTCACAAATGTCAGACTTATCAACGGCATTTTAAAATTATTGTGACATCACTTTTGCTTTCTGTGGGCAGTTTCAAAATGGCCGCGAGGGCTGGAAAATGTGAAAAAACCCATTCTGTAAAGACGTTTTTGAGAGGAAAGAAGATGCTATACATTAGCATTGGCTAATTCTTATTCCGGGTCTACCCCCACTGGCCTGGGGTGGTATTGCATGTATATCAGCGCACGTCATTTTGGACATGTTTTAGCTGTTTTTTTTTTCACATTGTTCTGCCCCAGTGGCCATTTTGAAACTACTCATAGAAGCCAAAAGTGATGCCACATTAGTTTCAACGGTGGAGATAAGTGTGACTACATCTATAAATATTTACAGTCTATGGTTCGAGTCCTCCGCGAGACCTTCTCCACCGACTCACTGATGTCTGCTGCCATTGTGTCCTTGGGCAAGACACTTTACCCACTTGCCTTTAAGAAGCACGGTGGTAATAAATGTGTATTAATCAAACTGATATTTCCCCACTGTGGGACGAATGAACGATCTTTCTTTTCCTTCTTTCTTGCTCTGTCACTGTGTTACCGCCGGTTAATAATGGCTCTGACATCTTTGACTCTGAAATTGCATTTTGATTGCTGTCATGGAAACGCTGGCAAAACTTTTTTTATTTGAATGTTCTGGAAACTGCAGTGAGCCTTAGCAGCTCTGAAGATATTGTACTTTCACTTTGGTTTGGTAGTTATGTAGAAAAATGTAATGTGTTTTCCGGACTATAAACCGCACCAGATTTTAAGCCGCACATATCCCACATTTTACTATTGCAAAACCAACATCCACTGGTCTCTTTCCACTTTAATGTCTATACAGGGAACCAAAAACTATCATGAGTTTTACACAGAAGTGAGAATTTTTAAACTTGGAAACAAATACGTCATACGCCTCATAACCTCGGTAGGTTGTCCATAAGGATTATAGATGGCACAGTTTACCGCTGGTCCGGAAAACTGTCCCGCGAGGTGCAGTTCGACCAGATATGCAGACGAATCCAGCTGGGACCATAACAGCTGAATAGACAAGAGTTTTGTCAACAACAAATCTATAACCAACACCTTTTTCACAAAGATAAAAATCCTGGTTTTATTCCTTGTTTTGTCGTTAATGATTTGAGAATCATAACGAGACCTTTTTTAGTTCTGCGCCACATGGTACTTTACCAGTGAGATTAGCTCCACGCGGTGAGTTCTGGCGCCCGGATCACAGACTTTCTGATTGGTGAAACGGTGGAGGGCGGGACATCGAAATGAAAACAATAACAAGATTTAGGGGCTGGAAAAATAATTTAGAAAGTCAAATATCTCTGAACTACTGTTATCAGTTAAAGAAGGATTGGAAAAGAACAGATTATTATTATGACAGATTAGGGCCCTTTAATGATGACAGATTAGGGCCCTTTAGTGATGACAGATTAGGGCCCTTTAATGATGACAGATTAGGGCCCTTTAATGATGACAGGTTAGGGCCCTTTAATGATGACAGATTAGGGCTCTTTAATGATGACAGATTAGGGCCCTTTAATGATGACAGATTAGGGCCCTTTAATGAGGACAGATTAGGGCCCTTTAATGAGGACAGATTAGGGCCCTTTAATGAGGACAGATTAGGGCCCTTTAATGAGGACAGATGAAAGTCTACTTTAAACTTCATACCAGCCGTTTACCTGATTACACCGTACCATAAGCAGTGCTAGAACTGCCTCTGCTTCCCGGGGAAAGAACAAAAACCTGCTGCGCTGCATAAAAGAAGTGAGTGGGCAATGGCGTCTGCCCCCAAAGCACGTTTAGGAGTAAAAACCAACGCAGAGAGACAGTTTGAGGCTGCGTGTGTGTGTGTGTGTGCGTGTGTGTGTGTGCGTGTGTGTGTGTGTGTGTGCGCCTATATGTATGTATACGTGTGTGTGGGTGTGTGCGCGTGTGTGTGTGTGTGCGTGTGTGTGCGTGTGTGAGCGTGTGTGCGTGGGCGGCGCCGTGTGTCCCTTCTCCGCAGGTCTGCAGAGGTGTTTTCACGGCCTTTCAAATGTTTGCATTTTCATTAGATATTTTTCAAGGTTTCCTGAGCATCTTGTGTCTGTCAGAAATCCTCTGTTTGAGTAAAAAGTCACTTGTATTTTTTCTGCACCAACCTGGCAACCTGCAATGTTTACTTTATTAGGTTATAAGTGTAAGATTTATACGTAAACTTCACTGATCCTTTAAATAATTTTTTCACTTTTATTTATTTTGAAAGTGCGGTTACTTTTGTGTGTCTATTTTTCACTTTTGCCTATTTTTTATTTTGTGTGTCTATTTTCACTTAATTTAAATGTTAAAAAGTAATATGTTGTTAAATCAGTTTGTTATTTGCCAGACCATGAGGTGGGATGGATTATCTCAGCACAGACTAAGTGCTCACTGAAACAGATTCAGACAGAACTTTGAGCTGGAGCTATTCAACATATCTTTTTTTTAACGTACCGACTGACTCTGTCGTATTTTTGACATGTTGGTCTAATTTGGTTTTCAGTGCTCACCCTGGGCCTGTTTGCCGATGCTTTTACTGAATGCACAGACTTTGAGATGTGTGTTTTCTGTAAAGGTTGTGTGAGGCTGCGTGTCTGTTTGAATCTGTTCTGTGTGGGCAGTGTCGAGAGCTCAGTCAGCGTTTTCAGATTCAGGATCCTCCTCGTCTCAGTCCAGACCAGTTCTGTTTGGGTTCAGGATCCTCCTCGTCTCAGTCCAGACCAGTTCTGTTTGGGTTTGTTCACATTAAAGGGGACAAAAGTGTGACAGGCAAAAACATTAGATTTGAATAATCAGGAAAAATTCTATGTTTTTAATGAATCCAAATCTCTCTTCAGTCCATTTGTAGTTTTTAAAAAGAGCACTGTTGTAAACATTAGTCACATGGTCTATAGCAGGGGTGTCCAAACTTTTTAGTAAGTTGTAAGAGCCACTTTAGTTCCTCAGACTTGACCTGGGGACTACGACCTGGATTTAAAACTGGATCGACTGGATTCTGGAATTGATTATGGTTTTTGATACGTCCTTATTGATCCACAGCTGAGTCTGAGATTTACAACAAGTTATAGCATGATTGTGTTGGTGGAGCTGAAGTTGGCTGGGTGACACTGTCAAAGTGCATCAATGGAGACTTTTTGTTTGCAGCAGAGGGCCACAATTGGCCCGCAGGCCTGGGTTTGGGGGCAACAGTGGCTCAGTTGGTAGAGCATTGGCCTTTGTGCCTGAAGGTTGTGGGTTCAAGCCCACCGTAAGACCTACTACACGACTCCCACTGATGACTGCTGTCGTTGTGTCCTTGGGCAAGACACTTAACCCCACTTTGCCTGAAGCCCCCACTGAAAGATCTCAGCTCCTGTGGACTCAGCACCTGCAGGAGGATCAGTGAGGGGCTGGTGCTCTGACTGCCACCCCCGACCCAGAAATGGATTAAGGGGAAGAAGATGGATGGATGGGCCTGAGTTTGGACCTGCCTGGTCTAAAGTCTGTTTCTCTGAGTCTCAAACCTGATCCTTTGAATGAAGTTTGTTCCATATTTTCAGATCCACATTTGATTCATAGATTCTTCTTTTTACACAGAAACAAAATGATTCTTTCAGATTAAACCACCATCAAGCTTGATTTTCAGAAAAAATGGACAAAAACCATCACGTCTGTTTCACATTATTCAAGGGTCATTTACATTTGTATTGATTATTACTATTTTTATGACTGATATGAATCTGTAGAGTTCATCTTTGTCTCTGACTCAAAGTAGAATTATCCGGTCACACTTATCACAATAATAACTAAAATAACGCCTGACTGTTACCCAGGCCCAGTACAACCCTTCGATCCTTTCAGTAACTCAGCCCCAGAAAAACCTAAACAAATTATCACATTTTTCTCCATCTCCGGCCGCACTGACACGAACGAGCGTTGATTCGTCCTCGAGCACATTTCCATATGAATGTTATGACGCTATTCTTAGACCTGTGGGTGGATAGATGGGCATCAGCTTTTCGTTTTCAAAAGCTTTGGTTGTGCTTGATGCAGTAAGCCGTTTGTCTCTGCGCGGGGAGATGCTCACGCTAACGCTCATTATCTGCACAAAGCTGCGTAAATACTGGGTTTGCGTCAACGAAAAGACGATCTCGACAAAAGAAATGGTTTTGACGGATTGTTTCGGCGAGTTTCTCAAATCAAAATTCACCTCTTTTACCAGGCCAAAGGTTCAGGCCCTGAGAGAATTTTATTACTTCTGTTTTTTATCATGTTCTCTCAGTATGTGGATTCCTCACTCACACATACTCCTCCTTTACCCTTTGATGTTCACTCCTTTAAGAAAACAACGCCATGTTTTGTTGGATTTTCTAAGATGTGTGAGCCAAAACCACCAATATTATAGGCTTCTAAAGGAAGGGTTGAGTTGCAGCTTGATGTAGCCTGGTCTTACCACACCATGGTACTCATTTCATTAGTACTAAGGTCTGGATTTGTTCCATTGACTCCGTTAGCCCCTCCCACCTGTTAACTCCTTTTGCAGATTGAAACCATTGAATCTGAGTTTACTGTGACGTTTGTAATGAGCCCAAGTGAGTCATTAGCATGTTGCCTAGCTTTAGCATGTAGCCTAGCTTTAGCCATCTCCTTTGCTGCTAAAAGAGCTCGTGGGTAGTAGCGCCACAATCTTTGCAGAGATTACATTTGCTAAACATTCCTCTTGCTCCTGCTTCAGTTTCTTGATAGAACCAGACCAGAATACTTTACTATCACATTCTTCACCAAACTAGAACCTGCCCATTCAGTGCAAACTCTTGACGTCACCCACAACTAACTACAACACCCGCCTCCCGCGCTCTCTGATTGGTCGGATGGAATTCAACCGATTGCTTGATGGGAGAAACGCCTAAAATGCAGTGATAGAGAAGCCCAGGGAGGTTACTCTAAAAGTGATTCACCAAAAGCTTGAAGAAACCATTACGTTTCCCACTGTTCCATCTGCAGCTTCACTGAAAATGTGTTTTTAGACTTTAGCTTTTATTTCTAAGTCTTGAGTGTGTTCACAGTAAAGTGTCAAAGTATCTGGACTTTAAAAGTATATACAGTAACTCTAACACTGAAATTACTTTCATAGATTAGAACAAAGATGTCAAACACAGACAGATCAGAGAGATAGTGAAGGAAAGATCGACAAATACATTTTTGGCCACATTTTAAACATAGCTCAGCCTCTGATTGGATCATTCTGAGACTCAGAGAAAATAAAATGTCCTGAGTCTGAAAAAGATGAACTTCACAGATTCACACAAACAACAGGAAATCACTGATTTTAAAAAGGAATCAGTAAAAACTATACATATTTAGATGATCCTGAAAAATGTGTAACAGACGTTTCCCTCAAATTAAACTTGAGAAAAAAAAAAGGTCTGGTTTCACACAGTGAGAGCGGGTCCCTCAAAAGTGGCCAAAAGGACGTGCGCTGACATGCTGCAGTACCACCCCGGGCCTGTGGGGGTGGACCCGGAATAAGAATAAGCCAATGCTAACATAGCATTAGCTTACCTCTGGAAAACGTCTTTACAGGATGGTCCAAAGTTGTCTCTTGGCCCAAAGCTCTGTTCCACATGTGTGTCAATGCTGAGTGTTCTGGACCAGTCTAGTTTAGTCGCTGTGGACTTTTGAAGTCACTCGTTTAAATGAATGGGGCTCGTGCAGCTGACGCATGCACAGATGCGTTTTCCAGCCCCCGCAGCCATTTTGAAACTGCCCATAGACCGCAGAAGTCGTGGCACATTAGTTAGAACGGCGGAGATAGGCGAGACTACGTTCGTTTCACATTGAATTGATTTAATCTGAAAGTATCAGTTTGTTTCTGTGTAAAAAGGAGAATCTCTGAATCAAATGTGGATCTGAAAATATGGAACAAACTTCTGCGGCTCATTCTGTCAAATCATCAGGTCTTTAGGAAACTAGACTAATGTATAAATGTTTCTTCTAGCATCTTCTAAAGGACTGAGGAGGGATTTGAACACATGAAAAACATCAAATATCCTCTGATCATTACAATATAATGTTTGGCCTTCTGTCAGACTGTTGTTCCTTTAGTGAGAACAAACCCTCTTACCTACCGAGCTTCATACTGAATGAAAGAGGAATACTGAAAGCCTTGACTAGAGACTGTGCCTTGGTCCTGGAGGAGGATGAGGAGCTGATTCCAGAGTTTAGTTTAAATAAAGGGCTTTCATCTCTGTCGTTTTCCCACAGAGCCGCCTTTTCCGCCCGCAGCATTTTCACCTCCTAATAACCTTACTTTGCATCTCAGATTATCATTTATTTGACGTAACGTTGCGTGATGAGCCTGTGGTGCACGCCTGACGACCTCTGAACCCAAAGTAAACAGATGTCAGTTACAATCGACAGTCTCTACGCCACACGGATCATCAGCTCTGCGTCTGTGGAAGTCTGAACACCATTAGGGCTCAGGGCCTGGAGCTTTGGGCTGTTCACTGTTTTTATCCAAACATGTTATTATCGACGAGTGAGATTTACTGAGAAATGATCAGAAACGGACAAAGAAATGACTAAAAGGATCTTGGTGCTTGAGCAGAGGCGTCGAAGCTGTTTAGGAACAACATGAAGAGGGTTTTTGTATTTATGGTTTCATCTCGACCTAAACTGTTCGGGTTTGTCTTAAAGATATTGGACATTTTTACATTTCAGATTTTTTTAATGGAAGAGATGGACTAATTATCACATTTCCCACATTTACTGTGACTTCTGTCGTTGTGGTCTCTGAGTAAAATGTTTTACAGTCCCTGGTCAGTCCCTGGTCAGTCCCTGGTCAGTCCCTGGTCAGTCCCTGGTCAGTCCCTGGTCAGTCCCTGGTCAGTCCCTGTGCTCCTCAGAGTCGAGTTGAGGTTCTTATTATAATAATAATGGTACGTCAGGGTTTGGACAAACACGGTGGTGATAAACCACTACTGTAGCCACAGCTGCCCTGGGACAGATTTACAGATGCTAGGAGCCAGTATGTGCTGTTGGCTCCTCCCACTCACCCTAGACTCATACTTTTTTTTTTTTTTCTTTTTTAACCTTTATTTAACCAGGAAAGTCCCATTGAGATTAAAAACCTCTTTTTCAAGGGAGTCCTGGCCAAGAGGCAGCAAAATATACAGTTTAAGAATTACATACTCATTATAAAAAACATTTACAAGAGGTTGACTCAAGTGCTCTCACTTTGGACTTAAATTCGTTCAATGGAATAAGATCAGTTATTTTCCAGTCTTTTTGCAACGTGTTCCATGTAGAAGGAGCAGAGTGAACAAATGCCCTTTTTCCCAGTTCTGAACGGGCAAATGGAACAGTGAGCAACAAATGATCATTTGAACGCAAACTATAAGAGCCAACGCTCCTCCGTGAGATTAGGTTACAGATGTAAGAGGGCAGTAGACCAAGCATGGCTTTATAAATAAAAGTATACCAATGACTCTGCCTCCTGGAGGACAAAGAAGGCCATCCCACTCGAGAATACAGCTCACAATGATGGGTCAAGGCCCTACAGTTAGTAATGAACCTCAGAGAAGCATGATATACAGTGTCAATCTTGTGTAGACATTGAGCAGACGCGTTCATGTACAGCAGGTCTCCATAGTCTAAAATAGATACAAATGTTGCAGTGACAAGCTGCTTTTTTGCTTTAAAAGAAAAACAAAATTTATTTCGAAAGAAAAAGCCCAATTTGAGTTTAAGTTTTTCACAAGATTGTCTATGTGGGGCTTGAAATTCAGGGAGTCATCAAGCAATATACCAAGGTATTTGTAAGTGTGAACCACCTCTATGACTTTTCCTTCAAAAGTGGACACTGAGGGGATCGTTTGAGAAACCTTCTTAGTATTTGAAAACAACATTAGTTTAGATTATACTGAAACTTACAGGATAAGAATCTCTGCTGTTGACAGCAGTTCTAAATGACCATGTGGCAGCAGGTTTTCATTCTAACCCATTTTCTCAAGTCTTCAGGTTAAGACTGAACTCCCTGGAGTCTGATGTGCTCCTGCTTGGTTGGAATGAAAACCTGTTGTGAGGACCACCACACTATATTTTTACCTACGATTCCCTTCTAACCTGGTACCAAGGTTGTGTTCGGTGAGATTAATTTAGATGTTGCAGTAAATCCTCATTGGCCTCTCTTGTCTCTGTGTTCAGTGCTCTCTCTCTTGTCTCTGTGTTCAGTGCTCTCTGGTCTCTGTGTTCAGTGCTCTCTCTCTTGTCTCTGTGTTCAGTGCTCTCTTGTCTCTGTGTTCAGTGCTCTCTTGTCTCTGTGTTCAGTGCTCTCTCTTGTCTCTGTGTTCAGTGCTCTCTGGTCTCTGTGTTCAGTGCTCTCTCTCTTGTCTCTGTGTTCAGTGCTCTCTGGTCTCTGTGTTCAGTGCTCTCTTGTCTCTGTGTTCAGTGCTCTCTTGTCTCTGTGTTCAGTGCTCTCTGGTCTCTGTGTTCAGTGCTCTCTGGTCTCTGTGTTCAGTGCTCTCTGGTCTCTGTGTTCAGTGCTCTCTTGTCTCTGTGTTCAGTGCTCTCTGGTCTCTGTGTTCAGTGCTCTCTTGTCTCTGTGTTCAGTGCTCTCTCTCTTGTCTCTGTGTTCAGTGCTCTCTTGTCTCTGTGTTCAGTGCTCTCTGGTCTCTGTGTTCAGTGCTCTCTTGTCTCTGTGTTCAGTGCTCTCTTGTCTCTGTGTTCAGTGCTCTCTTGTCTCTGTGTTCAGTGCTCTCTGGTCTCTGTGTTCAGTGCTCTCTGGTCTCTGTGTTCAGTGCTCTCTTGTCTCTGTGTTCAGTGCTCTCTCTCTTGTCTCTGTGTTCAGTGGTCTCTTGTCTCTGTGTTCAGTGCTCTCTGGTCTCTGTGTTCAGTGCTCTCTGGTCTCTGTGTTCAGTGCTCTCTTGTCTCTGTGTTCAGTGCTCTCTGGTCTCTGTGTTCAGTGCTCTCTTGTCTCTGTGTTCAGTGCTCTCTTGTCTCTGTGTTCAGTGCTCTCTTGTCTCTGTGTTCAGTGCTCTCTGGTCTCTGTGTTCAGTGCTCTCTGGTCTCTGTGTTCAGTGCTCTCTGGTCTCTGTGTTCAGTGCTCTCTGGTCTCTGTGTTCAGTGCTCTCTGGTCTCTGTGTTCTCTGGTCTCTGTGTTCAGTGCTCTCTGGTCTCTGTGTTCAGTGCTCTCTTGTCTCTGTGTTCAGTGCTCTCTGGTCTCTGTGTTCAGTGCTCTCTGGTCTCTGTGTTCAGTGCTCTCTGGTCTCTGTGTTCAGTGCTCTCTTGTCTCTGTGTTCAGTGCTCTCTGGTCTCTGTGTTCAGTGCTCTCTGGTCTCTGTGTTCAGTGCTCTCTGGTCTCTGTGTTCAGTGCTCTCTGGTCTCTGTGTTCAGTGCTCTCTGGTCTCTGTGTTCAGTGCTCTCTTGTCTCTGTGTTCAGTGCTCTCTGGTCTCTGTGTTCAGTGCTCTCTGGTCTCTGTGTTCAGTGCTCTCTGGTCTCTGTGTTCAGTGCTCTCTTGTCTCTGTGTTCAGTGCTCTCTGGTCTCTGTGTTCAGTGCTCTCTGGTCTCTGTGTTCAGTGCTCTCTTGTCTCTGTGTTCAGTGCTCTCTTGTCTCTGTGTTCAGTGCTCTCTTGTCTCTGTGTTCAGTGCTCTCTGGTCTCTGTGTTCAGTGCTCTCTTGTCTCTGTGTTCAGTGCTCTCTGGTCTCTGTGTTCAGTGCTCTCTGGTCTCTGTGTTCAGTGCTCTCTTGTCTCTGTGTTCAGTGCTCTCTGGTCTCTGTGTTCAGTGCTCTCTTGTCTCTGTGTTCAGTGCTCTCTTGTCTCTGTGTTCAGTGCTCTCTTGTCTCTGTGTTCAGTGCTCTCTGGTCTGTGTTCAGTGCTCTCTGGTCTCTGTGTTCAGTGCTCTCTGGTCTCTGTGTTCAGTGCTCTCTGGTCTCTGTGTTCAGTGCTCTCTGGTCTCTGTGTTCAGTGCTCTCTGGTCTCTGTGTTCTCTGGTCTCTGTGTTCAGTGCTCTCTGGTCTCTGTGTTCAGTGCTCTCTGGTCTCTGTGTTCAGTGCTCTCTGGTCTCTGTGTTCAGTGCTCTCTGGTCTCTGTGTTCAGTGCTCTCTGGTCTCTGTGTTCAGTGCTCTCTGGTCTCTGTGTTCAGTGCTCTCTGGTCTCTGTGTTCAGTGCTCTCTGGTCTCTGTGTTCAGTGCTCTCTTGTCTCTGTGTTCAGTGCTCTCTGGTCTCTGTGTTCAGTGCTCTCTGGTCTCTGTGTTCAGTGCTCTCTTGTCTCTGTGTTCAGTGCTCTCTTGTCTCTGTGTTCAGTGCTCTCTGGTCTCTGTGTTCAGTGCTCTCTGGTCTCTGTGTTCAGTGCTCTCTTGTCTCTGTGTTCAGTGCTCTCTTGTCTCTGTGTTCAGTGCTCTCTGGTCTCTGTGTTCAGTGCTCTCTGGTCTCTGTGTTCAGTGCTCTCTGGTCTCTGTGTTCAGTGCTCTCTGGTCTCTGTGTTCAGTGCTCTCTGGTCTCTGTGTTCAGTGCTCTCTGGTCTCTGTGTTCAGTGCTCTCTGGTCTCTGTGTTCAGTGCTCTCTTGTCTCTGTGTTCAGTGCTCTCTGGTCTCTGTGTTCAGTGCTCTCTTGTCTCTGTGTTCAGTGCTCTCTGGTCTCTGTGTTCAGTGCTCTCTTGTCTCTGTGTTCAGTGCTCTCTTGTCTCTGTGTTCAGTGCTCTCTCTCTTGTCTCTGTGTTCAGTGCTCTCTCTCTTGTCTCTGTGTTCAGTGCTCTCTGGTCTCTGTGTTCAGTGCTCTCTCTCTTGTCTCTGTGTTCAGTGCTCTCTGGTCTCTGTGTTCAGTGCTCTCTGGTCTCTGTGTTCAGTGCTCTCTTGTCTCTGTGTTCAGTGCTCTCTTGTCTCTGTGTTCAGTGCTCTCTTGTCTCTGTGTTCAGTGCTCTCTTGTCTCTGTGTTCAGTGCTCTCTGGTTTCTGTGTTCAGTGCTCTCTGGTCTCTGTGTTCAGTGCTCTCTTGTCTCTGTGTTCAGTGCTCTCTGGTCTCTGTGTTCAGTGCTCTCTCTCTGTGTCTCTGTGTTCAGTGCTCTCTGGTGTTTCTGTGTTCAGTGCTCTCTGGTCTCTGTGTTCAGTGCTCTCTTGTCTCTGTGTTCAGTGCTCTCTTGTCTCTGTGTTCAGTGCTCTCTTGTCTCTGTGTTCAGTGCTCTCTGGTCTCTGTGTTCAGTGCTCTCTGGTCTCTGTGTTCAGTGCTCTCTTGTCTCTGTGTTCAGTGCTCTCTGGTCTCTGTGTTCAGTGCTCTCTTGTCTCTGTGTTCAGTGCTCTCTGGTCTCTGTGTTCAGTGCTCTCTTGTCTCTGTGTTCAGTGCTCTCTGGTCTCTGTGTTCAGTGCTCTCTTGTCTCTGTGTTCAGTGCTCTCTTGTCTCTGTGTTCAGTGCTCTCTTGTCTCTGTGTTCAGTGCTCTCTGGTCTCTGTGTTCAGTGCTCTCTGGTCTCTGTGTTCAGTGCTCTCTTGTCTCTGTGTTCAGTGCTCTCTGGTCTCTGTGTTCAGTGCTCTCTGGTCTCTGTGTTCAGTGCTCTCTTGTCTCTGTGTTCAGTGCTCTCTCTCTTGTCTCTGTGTTCAGTGCTCTCTTGTCTCTGTGTTCAGTGCTCTCTGGTCTCTGTGTTCAGTGCTCTCTTGTCTCTGTGTTCAGTGCTCTCTGGTCTCTGTGTTCAGTGCTCTCTGGTCTCTGTGTTCAGTGCTCTCTGGTCTCTGTGTTCAGTGCTCTCTTGTCTCTGTGTTCAGTGCTCTCTTGTCTCTGTGTTCAGTGCTCTCTTGTCTCTGTGTTCAGTGCTCTCTTGTCTCTGTGTTCAGTGCTCTCTTGTTCTCTGTGTTCAGTGCTCTCTGGTCTCTGTGTTCAGTGCTCTCTGGTCTCTGTGTTCAGTGCTCTCTGGTCTCTGTGTTCAGTGCTCTCTGGTCTCTGTGTTCAGTGCTCTCTGGTCTCTGTGTTCAGTGCTCTCTTGTCTCTGTGTTCAGTGCTCTCTTGTCTCTGTGTTCAGTGCTCTCTGGTCTCTGTGTTCAGTGCTCTCTTGTCTCTGTGTTCAGTGCTCTCTGGTCTCTGTGTTCAGTGCTCTCTTGTCTCTGTGTTCAGTGCTCTCTGGTCTCTGTGTTCAGTGCTCTCTTGTCTCTGTGTTCAGTGCTCTCTGGTCTCTGTGTTCAGTGCTCTCTGGTCTCTGTGTTCAGTGCTCTCTGGTCTCTGTGTTCAGTGCTCTCTTGTCTCTGTGTTCAGTGCTCTCTGGTCTCTGTGTTCAGTGCTCTCTTGTCTCTGTGTTCAGTGCTCTCTTGTCTCTGTGTTCAGTGCTCTCTCCTTGTCTCTGTGTTCAGTGCTCTCTCTCTTGTCTCTGTGTTCAGTGCTCTCTGGTCTCTGTGTTCAGTGCTCTCTCTCTTGTCTCTGTGTTCAGTGCTCTCTGGTCTCTGTGTTCAGTGCTCTCTGGTCTCTGTGTTCAGTGCTCTCTTGTCTCTGTGTTCAGTGCTCTCTTGTCTCTGTGTTCAGTGCTCTCTTGTCTCTGTGTTCAGTGCTCTCTTGTCTCTGTGTTCAGTGCTCTCTGGTTTCTGTGTTCAGTGCTCTCTGGTCTCTGTGTTCAGTGCTCTCTTGTCTCTGTGTTCAGTGCTCTCTGGTCTCTGTGTTCAGTGCTCTCTTGTCTCTGTGTTCAGTGCTCTCTGGTTTCTGTGTTCAGTGCTCTCTGGTCTCTGTGTTCAGTGCTCTCTTGTCTCTGTGTTCAGTGCTCTCTTGTCTCTGTGTTCAGTGCTCTCTTGTCTCTGTGTTCAGTGCTCTCTGGTCTCTGTGTTCAGTGCTCTCTGGTCTCTGTGTTCAGTGCTCTCTTGTCTCTGTGTTCAGTGCTCTCTTGTCTCTGTGTTCAGTGCTCTCTGGTCTCTGTGTTCAGTGCTCTCTTGTCTCTGTGTTCAGTGCTCTCTTGTCTCTGTGTTCAGTGCTCTCTGGTCTCTGTGTTCAGTGCTCTCTTGTCTCTGTGTTCAGTGCTCTCTTGTCTCTGTGTTCAGTGCTCTCTTGTCTCTGTGTTCAGTGCTCTCTGGTCTCTGTGTTCAGTGCTCTCTTGTCTCTGTGTTCAGTGCTCTCTTGTCTCTGTGTTCAGTGCTCTCTTGTCTCTGTGTTCAGTGCTCTCGGAGGATCCTCTGCTCTGCACATCCCGTCCTTCGCTGCAGGAGGGTGTCTGATCGACTACGTCCCCAGAGTCTGCCAGTTACTCACCAACAAGGTAACGGTCCACGGGCACGGACTGGTTCGGTCGCGATGTGTTTAAGGCGATGCTAACGTGTGTAGTGATGCTAACGTGTGCAGCGATGCTAACGTGTGTAGCGATGCTAACGTGTGTAGCGATGCTAACGTGTGTAGCGATGCTAACGTGTGTAGTGATGCTAACGTGTGTAGCGATGCTAACGTGTGTAGCGATGCTAACGTGTGTAGCGATGCTAACGTGTGTAGCGATGCTAACGTGTGTAGCGATGCTAACGATGCTAACGTGTGTAGCGATGCTAACGTGTGTAGCGATGCTAACGTGTGTAGCGATGCTAACGTGTGTAGCGATGCTAACGTGTGTAGCGATGCTAACGTGTGTAGCGATGCTAACGTGTGTAGCGATGCTAACGTGTGTAGCGATGCTAACGTGTGTAGCGATGCTAACGTGTGTAGCTGTGCTAACGTGTGTAGCGATGCTAACGTGTGTAGCGATGCTAACGTGTTAGCGATGTAGCGCGATGCTAACGTGTGTAGCGATGCTAACGTGTGTGCGATGCTAGTGACGATGCTAACGTGTGTAGCGATGCTAACGTGTGTAGCGATGCTAACGTGTGTAGCGATGCTAACGTGTGTGTGCGATGCTAACGTGTGTAGCGATGCTAACGTGTGTAGCGATGCTAACGTGTGTAGCGATGCTACGTGTGTAGCGATGCTAACGTGTGTAGCGATGCTAACGTGTGTAGCGATGCTAACGTGTGTAGCGATGCTAACGTGGTACGATGCTAACGTGTGTAGCGATGCTAACGTGTGTAGCGATGCTAACGTGTGTAGCGATGCTAACGTGTGGCGATGCTAACGTGTGAGCGATGCTAACGTGTGTAGCGATGCTAACGTGTGCTAGCGATGCTAACGTGTGTAGCGATGCTAACGTGTGTAGCGATGCTAACGTGTGTAGCGATGCTAACGTGTGTAGCGATGCTAACGTGTGTAGCGATGCTAACGTGTTGCGCATGCTAACGTGTGTATGCTAACGTTGATGCTAACGTGTGCGATGCTAACGTGTGTAGCGATGCTAACGTGTGTGCGATGCTAACGTGTGTAGCGATGCTAACGTGTGTAGCGATGCTAACGTGTGTTAGCGATGCTAACGTGTGTAGCGATGCTAACGTGTGTAGCGATGCTAACGTGTGTAGCGATGCTAACGTGTGTAGCGATGCTAACGTGTGTAGCGATGCTAACGTGTGTAGCGATGCTAACGTGTGTAGCGATGCTAACGTGTGTAGCGATGCTAACGTGTGTAGCGCGATGCTAACGTGTGTAGCGATGCTAACGTGTGTAGCGATGCTAACGTGTGTAGCGATGCTAACGTGTGTAGCGATGCTAACGTGTGTAGCGATGCTAACGTGTGTAGCGATGCTAACGTGTGTAGCGATGCTAACGTGTGTAGCGATGCTAACGTGTGTAGCGATGCTAACGTGTGTAGCGATGCTAACGTGTGTAGCGATGCTAACGTGTGTAGCGATGCTAACGTGTGTAGCGATGCTAACGTGTGTAGCGATGCTAACGTGTGTAGCGATGCTAACGTGTGTAGTGCTGCGATGCTAACGTGTGTAGCGATGCTAACGTGTGTAGCGATGCTAACGTGTGTAGCGATGCTAACGTGTGTAGCGATGCTAACGTGTGTAGCGATGCTAACGTGTGTAGCGATGCTAACGTGTGTAGCGTGTACGATGCTAACGTGTGTAGCGATGCTAACGTGTGTAGCGATGCTAACGTGTGTAGCGATGCTAACGTGTGTAGCGATGCTAACGTGTGTAGCGATGCTAACGTGTGTAGCGATGCTAACGTGTGTAGCGATGCTAACGTGTGTAGCGATGCTAACGTGTGTAGCGATGCTAACGTGTGTAGCGATGCTAACGTGTGTAGCGATGCTAACGTGTGTAGCGATGCTAACGTGTGTAGCGATGCTAACGTGTGTAGCGATGCTAACGTGTGTAGCGATGCTAACGTGTGTAGCGATGCTAACGTGTGTAGCGATGCTAACGTGTGTAGCGATGCTAACGTGTGTAGCGATGCTAACGTGTGTGCACGGTGTAGCGATGCTAACGTGTGTAGCGATGCTAACGTGTGTAGCGATGCTAACGTGTGTAGCGATGCTAACGTGTGTAGCGATGCTAACGTGTGTAGCGATGCTAACGTGTGTAGCGATGCTAACGTGTGTAGCGATGCTAACGTGTGTAGCGATGCTAACGTGTGTAGCGATGCTAACGTGTGTAGCGATGCTAACGTGTGTAGCGATGCTAACGTGTGTAGCGATGCTAACGTGTGTAGCGATGCTAACGTGTGTAGCGATGCTAAGCTGCAACGTGTGTAGCGATGCTAACGTGTGTAGCGATGCTAACGTGTGTAGCGATGCTAACGTGTGTAGCGATGCTAACGTGTGTAGCGATGCTAACGTGTGTAGCGATCAGAATCAGAATCAGAATCAGAATCATTTTTATTGCCAACGTAAGTAACGGGAGGTCACAGACTTGGAAATTGCTTTGGCTCAGTGCAACAGTCAAAAAGAGATAATAAAAATAAGAATAAAAAACACTTCTAAAGAATAAATTTAAATTTAAAATAGAGTTACAGTTACTATTTACAATATACAAGTGCACATGGTGCACACAATGTAAGGTGACAGCAGTACAGTGAAGTAAAGTGACGTATGATGGGCAGTAAAGTGACTTTATAAAGGGCGGGGGGACAGGTTAAGAAGTGTTCAAGAGTCCAACAGCAGAGGGGAAGAAACTGTTCTTGTGGCGGGAGGTTCTAGTCCTGATGGACCGCAGCCTCCTGCCTGAGGGGAGTGGTTGGAATAGTCCATGTGCAGGGTGAGAGGGGTCGGCTGTGATACGACCAGCCCGGCCTCGAGCTCGGGCGACGTACAGGTCCTGCAGCGATGGAAGGCTGCGGCCGATCACTTCCTCTGCAGAGCGCACAATGCGCTGTAGTCTCTGTTTGTCCCTGACTGTGGCTCCAGCGAACCACACGGTGATGGAGGAGGTGATGGAGGAGGTGATGGAGGAGGTGATGGAGGAGGTGATGGAGGAGGTGAGGATGGACTCGATGATGGCCGTGTAGAACTGCACCAACATCTGTGCAGGCAGCTTGGCTTTCCTGAGCTGCCGCAGGAAGTACATCCTCTGCTGGGCCTTCTTGATGAGGGAGCTGATGGTCGGCTCCCACTTGAGGTCCTGGGTGATGGTGGTGCCCAGGAAACGGAAGGACTCCACAGAGGTGATGGGGGAGTCCATCACGGAGGGTGGGGGCGGGGGGACAGTGCTCTTCCTGAAGTCCACAATCATCTCCACTGTCTTCTGGGCGTTCAGCTCCAGGTTGTTACCACTGCACCAGGACACCAGCCGGTCCACCTCCCTCCTGTAGGCGGACTCATCGTTGTTGGAGATGAGTCCAATGAGGGTGGTGTCGTCCGCGAACTTGATCAGCTTCACGGAGTCGTGGCTGGAGGTGCAGTGGTTGGTGTACAGGGAGAAGAGCAGGGGAGAAAGAACACAGCCCTGTGGGGCTCCTGTATTTATAATCCAAGGGTCCGAGACATTCTTCCCCAGACGCACTCGCTGCTTCCTGTCCGTCAGGAAGTCAGTGATCCACCTGCAGGTGGAATCGGGCACGTTGAGCTGGGAGAGCTTGTCCTGGAGCAGGGATGGCAGGATTGTGTTGAAGGCAGAGCTGAAGTCCACGAACAGGACCCTGGCGTAGGTCCCCGGGGAGTCCAGGTGCTGTAGGATGTGGTGGAGGGCCAGGTTAATGGCGTCGTCTACAGATCTGTTGGCTCTGTAGGCGAACTGCAGGGGGTCCAGGAGGGGGGAGGTGAGGGACTTGAGATGGGAGAGAACCAGGCGTTCAAATGACTTCATGACGACAGACGTAAGTGCTACAGGTCTGTAGTCATTGAGTCCTGTGATCCTGGGCTTCTTCGGGACGGGGACAATGATGGAGGATTTGAAGCAGGCCGGGACATGGCAGGACTGCAGAGAGGAGTTGAAAATGTCCGTGAACACAGGAGTAAGCTCACTGGCGCAGTGTCTCAGAGTGGCCGGAGACACGTGGTCCGGGCCAGGAGCTTTGCGGGGGTGCAGCCTCAGGAAGAGTTGTTTAATCTCTTTAGCGGCTATTGTTAGGCTGGGGGCAGGGCTGATGGGTGGGTCGTTAGAGTAGTTAGAGTAGTGGGGGGTGGGGGAGGGAGAGGTGTCAGGGGCAGCATCAAAGCGACTGAAAAATAAGTTCAGATCGTCAGCTAGCTTGTGGTCATCAGCACAGGGGGGGGCTTTGGGTTTGTAGTTGGTGATCTCCCGTAGGCCCCTCCAGACAGAAGCAGTATCGTTGTTACCAAACTGCTCCTGTAGTCGTTCTCTGTGCCGGGACTTGGCTGCTTTCAGTTCTTTCCTGAACTGATATTTAGCTGCTTTGTAGCCGCTGCGGTCCCCCTCCCTGAAAGCAGACTCCTTTGCTTTCCTGAGCTGCCGGAGTTTAGCAGTGAACCAGGGTTTGTCGTTGTTATAGATGACCCTGGTCCTTGTTGGAATGATGCTATCCTCACAGAAGTGGATGTATGACGTCACAGTGTCCGTATATTCATCCAAGCTGTCTGTGGCAGCTCTGAAAAGGTCCCAGTCTGTAGATTCCATGCATGCGCGCAGCTCTTCCACAGCTTCATCAGACCACACTTTGGAGCTCCTCACTGCAGGTTTCGAGAGCTTTAGTCTCTGTCTGTAAGCAGGAACCAGATGTATCATGGAGTGATCTGAGAAGCCGAGGGCTGGCTTGGGAACAGCGCGAAAAGCTCCGCGCACGGTGGTGTAACAGTGATCCAGAGTGTTCTCCTCTCTGGTCGGGCATTTGATAAACTGTCTGTATTTGGGTAATTCCTGGCTCAAGTTTCCCTTATTAAAATCCCCCAGGATAATAATCAGAGAGTCCGGGTATAAGCGTTCCATACACAGTACTTGCTCTCTGCGAGTGCGCGCTGAGCCTCGCGCGCGTCCGCGCATGGCGGTATGTAAACAGAGGCAAGAATGAATGAAACAATTTCCCGCGGGGAGTAATATGGTTTACAATGAATGAAAAGATATTCCAGAGCAGGAGAGCAGTGCTTGGAGATCACTGTCACATCGTTACACCAGTTTGTATTGACGTAGAAACAGAGCCCTCCGCCTCTGCTCTTCCCTGAGAGCGCACAATGGCGATCCGCGCGAAACAGCCCAAAGCCCTGCAGCTCCAGAGCGCAGTCCGGGATCCGCTCATTTAGCCAGGTCTCAGTGAAGCAGAGGACACAGGATGTGGCGAAGTCCTTGTTTCTTCTCATGAGCAGGCTGAGTTCGTCCATCTTATTGCCCAGTGAGCGTACGTTGGAGAGAAAAATGCCGGGGAGAGCCGTGCGCGCTCCTCTCCTCCTAAGACGCACGAGCAGGCCTCCTCGCTTTCCCCTTTTACGGGCCCACACTTTTTTGGCTAGAACATGAACTAAATCAGCCGCAGATGCCAAGAAAACAGGCAATAGGTCCATGGGAACGGTGGGTCGGATGTTCATAAGTTCCTCACGGGTGTAGGAACAGCCAGATGCACAGTTAAAAAGTAAAAACAAAAGAAAAAGAGAGCAGCAAAGAGCCATGTCGACCGTACGAGGCGCCATCTTGAATATATATGATGCTAACGTGTGTAGCGATGCTAACGTGTGTAGCGATGCTAACGTGTGTAGCGATGCTAACGTGTGTAGCGATGCTAACGTGTGTAGCGATGCTAACGTGTGCGCTGATGCTAACGTGTGCGCTGATGCTAACGTGTGCGCTGATGCTAACGTGTGCGCTGATGCTAACGTGTGCGCTGATGCTAACGTGTGCGCTGATGCTAACGTGTGCGCTGATGCTAACGTGTGCGCTGATGCTAACGTGTGCGCTGATGCTAACGTGTGCGCTGATGCTAACGTGTGCGCTGATGCTAACGTGTGCGCTGATGCTAACGTGTGCGCTGATGCTAACGTGTGCGCTGATGCTAACGTGCGCAGCGACGCTAACGTGCGCAGCGACGCTAACGTGCGCAGCGACGCTAACGTGCGCAGCGACGCTAACGTGCGCAGCGATGCCAACATTAGCAGTGACGCTAACGTGTGTAGCGACGCTAACGTGTGCATTGATGCCAACATTAGCAGTTACGCTAACGTGTTCAGTGATGCAGTATGCCTGGCGCAGCTCCAGAGTCCATCTGCAGCTCTCCGGCTTCCACAGGTGGATATGCAGCAGAGGAGACACGACCAGATGCCCTTTCGCTCGGAGGGAGAGAGACGCCCCCCCCCCTCCCCCCCCCCCTCAGCCTCTCGCTCGCCTCACCCACGTCTAATGCAGACTGACCGCCCCCGTCTCCCCTCGCAGCCCTCTCTCCTGGATGCTAAGGACGAGCTAATGTTGTCCTCATATGGCCCACTTTGAACAATAATGTTTATATTATTATAAACATTATAATATTATTAGAAAAAATATATATATTTTATATTTCTATTTTATTATCACAACTTTTTAATTTTAATTTTTGTCTCTCTCTCTTGTTTCCGTTTTTTGTTATAAATGTATTTTGGAATATTGTCGGAGGGACTGGAGGTAAAAATTATTCTTAAAATGCAATAATAATAATATATTTTTAAAGAAATTAGAGTAGAAAATACACTGCAAAAAAGTGATGAAAAATATAACAAAAATGACTCAAAATGTGTTAAATTTATCTCGTTTTGAGCACTTTTTGTCTGTCTTAAAACAACATTTGCCATTGAGACAAAGCAAAAAGATATTTGGTTCTAAAGATACAAGAAAAGACTAAATGACCAAATCCTGTTTTAACAGAACGTCTCAGATTAAGATAAAAACACTTGATTCAATCATTTATTACCTCATATTTTGTTGTTGGTTTTAAACCAAATCATTCGATTCCAGAAGATTCTTCCATGATTGAAAGTATTTTTTCCCAAATTTAAAGTATTTAAAAGGAAAGTCATGTTTTCGTTTGAGATTTCTATGTGACCCCAGATAAAACGTCTACGAATCATATTTGACAAACCATTTCACAGAAAATGTTACACAGGAGTCATTCTTGCATACAACAGCCAGACCTCTGCAGCTAAGCAGGGCAGGGCCTGGTTAGTGCTGTGATGGGAGACCTCTGGGAACACCATGTGCCACAGTGGGGCGGCTCAGGCATCACCCACTTTGCCTAGAATGAGTCTGGTGTGTGTGTGAATGGTTGGTGGTGGTGGGAGGGGCCGATGGCACAGACTGGTTGCCTCGCTTCTGTCAGTGTGCCCCAGGGCAGCTGTGGCTACAGTAGTTTATCACCAGTGTGTTTGGAGGGAAAGGATTATGATGTGAAGAGACTGAGAGTCCTGAAAAGAGCTGTCTAAAACTGATCCGTTATTAATATTATTATAAATGTAAAATAGTATGATGTCCATAATATTTATGTTTGCGATAGTAAAATAATCTGTTCTGGTTCAATCCAAATATCAAGAAACTGAAGCCGGAGCAAGAAGAATGTTTAGTAAATGTCATTGAAGCAAATATGTTGTGACTCTACTCCCCACGGGCTCCGTTAGCAGCAAAGGAGATGGCTAAAGCTAGGCTACATGCTAATGCTAGGCTAAATGCTAAAGCTAGGCTACATGCTAAAGCTAGGCTAAATGCTACATGCCTCACTCACTCGGGCTCATTACATTCATCACAGTAAACTCAGATCCAATGGTTTCAATCTGCAAAAGGAGTTAGCCCCTCCCACCTGTTCACGGAGTCAATGGAGCAAATCCAGACCTTAGTCCCAAATGAAACTAGTACCATGGTGTGGTACGACCAGGCTACATCTTTACTAAGGCTCTTACTCATCTAAACGTCAGTTTAAACACCCGCCTGTGCAGTCACTAACACCCACTCATTCCAGATGCTCCATGTTCAATGACACAATGTAAAGCTGCACATACTTTAGCTGTGACAGACTGGGACTGCACACCTGGTGTCCACCTGGTGTCCACCTGGTGTCCACCTGGTGTCCGCCTGGTGTCTGCCTGAATCTGCCCTCATTTACTGAACAAAATACATCGGATAATAACGAGACCCGATCTTCATTAGACTTTTTAGTATTTTATTGTTTTGAAAATACCAAAATCCTGCATAGTTTTGATTTCACTTCTCCGTCTGTCACTTTGCTCTGGTCTTTCTAAAATAAATATGTCTGATGAAGGCTAGTTCTGTCATCCCCAGTTTTTAATTTGACTATTTTCTACTTTCTGCACGCTACTCAGATCTGGATGTGCGCGTCAACCTCACTCTTGTTCTATTTTCTAAACAAAATGAAATGATTGGACTAATCCTAGCCTGGTCTTACCACACCATGGTACTCATCTCAGCTCCGTTTACAGGTGGGAGGGGTTAACTCCTTTTGCAGTTGGTGAGATTTTCATTCCCTAGACTTTGACCCCGGCGCTCCACCTTGTATTTGTATGTCTTGAGAATGCTTCCGGTGGTGTTGCATCATGGGTCCACGGCACATGTTCAGACAGCGCTACACAAAGAGTACACAAAGAGTACACAGAGCAGCCTGGGCGTGGGCACCTCCGAATACCTGCCGAGCGACATCATCCGTCTGCGTCACCCCCGCCTCCAGGTAGCGGGGGTGGGGAGCTTTTAGTTTACATTCTTTGGCTTTTTTTGTTTGTTTAATATGGACGAACCAGATGCATTCCAACACTTACTTTACAGAAGATAAAATACAGAAGAATTACAATACAATAAGTCTGTCTGGATCTTAAAGGAGCAGTGTGTAAACGTGTGGCCAAAGGTGGTACTGCAGCCTCTCCCACTCTCCCTGACTCAGGTTGCCAGATATGCAGACGAATCCAGCTGGGACCATAACAGCCGAATAGACAAGAGTTTTGTCAACAACAAATCTATAACCAACACCTTTTTCACAAAGATAGAAATCCTGGTTTTATTCCTTGTTTTGTCGTTAATGATTTGAGAATCATAACGAGACCTTTTTTTAGTTCTGCGCCACATGGTACTTTACCAGTGAGATTAGCTCCACGCGGTGAGTTCTGGCGCCCGGATCACAGACTTTCTGATTGGTGAAACGGTGGAGGGCGGGACATCGACCTCACTGACGGCCTCTGGTGTTATCGCTATAGAAGCTCACAGTGTTAGAAGGACTGTGATGATCCAGGACACTTAAACATTCTACAACATGTATGGACCATCAACATTAATGGACATTGGTGTCTCCCTATGGTCCAATACCATGTGTTCTATATTCTTTCTGTGTCTTCTCTGTTGATTCTCTGATCTGTGTTGGTGATTTCAATGGTTTTGTTCATTCTCTGAGCCTCTACTAGTGGAGGTTCTAGCTTTCTGAGTGGAGTTTGCATGTTCTCCTTGTGTCTGTGTAGGTTTCCTCCAGGTGCTCCGGTTTCCCCTACCACTAAAAACCTGTACAATAGGTCTGGCATGTGCCTTCATCTCTGTATGGAGTGAGAGACTTTTGGTCACAACCATTTTAAACTCTGGTCTGTGAAAGGTGCTATATAAATAAATATTATTTATTTCATTTGTAAATAATTGCCTCTTGAAGTTTGATGAGTTAATTATTTTAAGTTGACTCATCAGGTGACTCATCAGGTGACTCAGGTGTGTTGCTTGGCACAGTAAAGTAAAGTTACTCACAGCTGGCTGGTGGCCAATCAGATTCCTCTCTACTGCTAACACTGCACTTAAAGGTGCAGTAAGCCATTTTGTTAGCTTAGCCGTAGCACCAACTGGAAACCACTCCCCCCTCCCCTCTCCACCAAACCACTCCCCCCTCCCCTCTCCACCAAACCACTCCCCCCTCCCCTCCCTCTCCACCAAACCACTCCCCCCTCCCCTCCCTCTCCACCAAACCACTCCCCCCTCCCCTCTCTCTCCACCAAACCACTCCCCCCTCCCCTCCCTCTCCACCAAACCACTCCCCCCTCCCCTCCCTCTCCACCAAACCAAACATCCAGCCTCCAGGGAAACTGAGCCTTAGTAGCCTTTTATAGTCCACAGCGGCTAAACTAGATTGGTCTAAAACAACACTCCCCTCGACATCGTCAGCATCTGGAACAAAGCTTTGGACCAAGACCCTCTTTTGGACCACCCTATAACCCCGTTCTCCAGAGATAATCAGATGCTAAACATTAGCATTGTCTAATTCTTACACCTTGTCCCCCCCCACAGGCCCGGGGTGGTACTGCAGCCTGTCAGCCGGGACCCGCCCACACTGGTTTGTACACAGTCATAATTTGTGTGTTGAAAAGTGTCCTCTGTGTTTTGTGCAGGTGCAGTATGTGATCCAAGGTTATCATAAACGCAGGGAGTACATCGCCGCCTTCCTGAGCCACTTTGGAACGTCAGTACATCCACTTATTATCTTTCCACTTATTTCTCTCCTTTGATTTTGACACTTACCAGAAACGTATTGTGTTGCAGCGGTGTTGTAGAGTACGACGCTGAGGGATTCACCAAACTGACCTTGTTGCTCATGTGGAAGGAGTTCTGTTTCTTAGTGCATGGTCAGTGTTATTCCCATTTCACCATTTTACGTTACAATTTGACTTGTGACTTGAATGCTGTTTGGTTTGGCAGTGGATTTGCCGTTGTACTTCCCCCGGGACCAGCCCACCCTCACCTTCCAGTCGGTTTATCACTTCACCAACAGCGGTCAGATCTACTCCCAGGTGCAGAAGTCTTATCCCTACAGCCCTCGCTGGGACGGCAACGAGATGGCCAAAAGAGCAAAGTAAGTGCAGTTCTTATGACTGTGTGAGTGACTGAGGCGAGTTATAGGGTATTTAACTATCTACGTGTTTACTGTAGATAGATAGATACAGTAGATAGAGAGATAGATACAGTAGATAGAGAGATAGATACAGTAGATAGATAGATACAGTGGATAGAGAGATAGATACAGTAGATAGAGAGATAGATACAGTAGATAGAGAGATAGATACAGTAGATAGATAGATACAGTGGATAGAGAGATAGATACAGTAGATAGAGAGATAGATACAGTAGATAGATAGATACAGTGGATAGATAGATAGATACAGTGGATAGAGATAGATACAGTAGATAGATAGATACTGTAGATAGAGAGATAGATAGATACTGTAGATAGATAGATACTGTGGATAGATATACTGTAGATAGATACAGTAGATAGATAGATACAGTAGATAGATAGATACAGTAGATAGATACAGTAGATAGATAGATAGATATACTGTAGATAGATACAGTAGATAGATAGATAGATATACTGTAGATAGATACAGTAGATAGATAGATAGATACAGTAGATATAGATACTGTAGATAGATAGATACAGTAGATATAGATACTGTAGATAGATAGATACAGTAGATACAGCAGATAGATGGATAGATACTGTAGATAGATAGATACAGTAGATACAGTAGATAGATATATACAGTAGATAGATAGATACAGTAGATAGATAGATAGATATACAGTAGATAGATAGATACAGTAGATAGATACAGTAGATAGATAGATACAGTAGATAGATAGATATACTGTAGATAGATAGATACAGTAGATAGATACAGTAGATAGATAGATACAGTAGATAGATAGATACAGTAGATAGATACATAGATATACTGTAGATAGATAGATACAGTACTTTATTGATCCCTGTTGGAGAAATGCAGGTGTCCAGTCGCAGCAGAAACACATCCGTTCAAACAAACAAAAACAAAAAATATATAATTCTAAAAGTAGCTAACAATAGTACGTAGTAAGAAATGGATGGATAGAGATCAAACAGTTTAAACAAAAGGACCAGTGTGTGTTTGTATAAATCTGAAAAGTGAACCGGAACAACCAGGGTGATGACACTGCTAAAGGGGATGAAAAATGCATTAAAAAAATCTCAAATTGACTGAGCTTTAAAACAAGCTTTTCCAACAGGACAAAGCAAAATGTATGTATTCATTTATTTATTAAAGATGAGACAGTGCACATGAATAACCCGGAGTCCTTAGGGTCCACATGTAAATACGCCAGCGTTAGCGACGTGGCTAACTTCCATCTGTAGCCCCAGGTTGATGTTTACAGACAGGACAGGCCAAACTACAGAGGTATAAATGGGTTAAAAGCAGAAATTGTGGAAAACGGCAATGACGGCGTTATAATAAACTGTTCCAGCTGTGAACAAATGAACTTGTTTTAAAAAGATACAGAAATGTCTCCCTTGGAATGAGGGATAATGTCTTTGTCCCATTGGAGAATCTGGTTTGAACTGAGTCAGAACTACCCTGGTCGCACCACACCATAGTACTAGTTTCATTTCGTACTAAGGTCTGGATTTGCTCCATTGACTCCGTGAACAGGTGGGAGGGGCTAACTCCTTTTACAGATTGAAACCATTGGATCTGAGTTTACTGTGACGTTTGTAATGAGCCCGAGTGCGTCGTTAGCATTTAGCCTAGCTTTAGCCATCTATTACATTTGCTAAACATTCCTCTTGCTCCGGCTTCAGTTTCTTGATAGAACCAGACCAGAATATTTTACTATCACATTCTTCACCAAACTACAACCTGCCCGTTCGACGCAAACTCTTGACGTCACCCACATCTAACTATAACACCCGCCTCCCGCGCTCTCTGATTGGTCGGATGTAATTTAAACGATTGTAATCACAACCACAGAGACCAGACCCAGACGTTACCTGCAGGACATGATGATGACCTGAGAGTACAGATGGATAAGACCAGGGCAGGTTAGAATGAACTCTGATTAATATAAAAACCTCTCAATTCAAGCGTTTTCTACCTCATTTTTGATCATATTTTGCAGTAGCCTTCGCACACACCCTTCACACACACCCTTCGCACACACCCTTCGCACACACCCTTCGCACACACCCTTCGCACACACCCTTCGCACACACCCTTCGCACACACCCTTCGCACACACCCTTCGCACACACCCTTCGCACACACCCTTCGCACACACCCTTCGCACACACCCTTCAACACACCCTTCGCACACACCCTTCGCACACACCCTTCGCACACACCCTTCGCACCACCCTTGCACACACCTTCGCACACACCCTTCGCACGCACACCCTTCGCACACACCCTTCGCACACACCCTTCGCACCACACACCTTCGCACACACCCTTCGCACACACCCTTCGCACACACCTTCGCACACACCTTCGCACACACCCTTCGCACACACCCTTCGCACGCACCCTTGCGCACCACCCTTCGCACACACCCTCGCACACACCCTTCGCACGCACCCTTCGCACACACCCTTCGCACACACCCTTCGCACACACCCTTCGCACACACCCTTCGCACACACCGGGACACGACCCAATCTAAAGACCCCTGTTTGTTCTTGGCACGAGCCACATTCATAAATTGCTGATTAAAATGATCAGTTTGACATGTGCTCTGGTGCTTTGTGTGTTTCCCCGAGCCAAGCTGCACATTCCCCTTTGATATCCAAATGCTTTTGTGTGCATTTATAATTTACATTATACTTAGAACTGTGAAATCTTCCTCTGATTCCCACATAGCTGTTGCGGGTGCCGGTGATTTACAAACTATTGTCGTAAACGGCTTTTCTTTCATCTCCTCTTTACCACATGCTGAGGCTGAGCACTGACCCAGAGAGTTTGTTTTCTGCTTTGAAGCTGAGTTATTGTCACATGTTGCGTGTGCTGTATGTGTCTCCTGTGTGTGTCTCTCAGAGCCTACTTCAAGAGCTTCATCCCGCAGTTCCAAGAGGGAGCCTTCGCCAACGGGAAGCTGTAGCCTTCTTACGAGACGGCGGCAAAAGCACAGCGTGTGGGAGTGCGTTTGTGGCTGCCGCTGTGCACCTGGAAGACTGTAAATGTGCCGAGACGAGAACAATGGGCGAGAATCTCAAATCTTCTTCTGCTAAATGTATACAGTGCATTTTGTGTTCTCATGTTTAAGCCTTAGAGGGTTCTTTTAATACGATATAAAAAGTAAAGAAGCTAGTACTGCTTAATTACCACATGTTTTTGGTAGACTTCAGCGTTGGTCAGAGACAGTGATGGTGATTGTGTGTCTCTGATCAGCTGCTGTTGCCGGGTGTGGTCAGTCGGACACAGATCTCACAGATGCGTCAGACTGACCACGAAACGAGGGCGATTGAAGTTAAGAAGCGTGATGCAGGGACCGTCAACGGAGACGAGGGGGCCTTCACCTTGGCTCACACTCGGGACTCACTTCTCCAGAGACCACAGGGGGGCGTAGTCAGTCTGAGGGGGCGGGGTCAGTCTGATGGCCGTGTTCATTTTTAGGGGCGTGGTCAGTCTGAGGGGGCGGAGTCAGTCTGAGGAGGCGTGGTCAGTCTGAGGAGGCGTGGTCAGTCTGAGGGGGCGTGGTCAGTCTGATGGCCGTGTTCATTATTAGGGGCGTGGTCAGTCTGAGGGGGCGGAGTCAGTCTGAGGGGCGTGGTCAGTCTGATGGTGCGTGGTCAGTCTGAGGGGGCGTGGTCAGTCTGATGGTGCGTGGTCAGTCTGAGGGGGCATGGTCAGTCTGATGGCCGTGTTCATTATTAGGGACGTGGTCAGTCTGAGGGGGCGGAGTCAGTCGGAGGGGGCGTGGTCAGTCTGATGGCCGTGGTCAGTCTGATGGGGCGTGGTCAGTCTGAGGGGGCGGAGTCAGTCTGAGGGGGCGTGGTCAGTCTGCGGGGGCGGAGTCAGTCTGATGGGGCGTGGTCAGTCTGATGGGGCGTGGTCAGTCTGAGGGGGCGGGGTCGGTCTGATGCATCTGTGAGATAGATACATTTTTCATCCCCGTAGGAGAAATGCAGGGGTCCAGTAGCAGCAAAAATGTAAAAATAGATAAATAGATCATTCTAAAAAGCTAGCAATAGTAATAATCAGCAACTTGGTTCAAACCATTTTCTTTGCTCTGGTCCAAAGTAAAATGCTAAATGCTTCTGATCTGTGTCATACTGACCGCATCCGGCAACAACAGCTGATCAGAGTCACATCATCATCCCACTCGCTGACGCTCAAACATGTACACTGCAAAAACTGATTCAAAACAAGTCAAAACCTGCTCAAATTTGTCAAAAAGCCTTGGAACAAGATTTGTCAATGGTACCAGCAAAATGATCTTGTTTTAGAAAATAAACTAGAAATGTCTTCATTGGAACTAGAAAAAAAGGCTTCAGTTCTTGAAATTAAAAACTAAATGGCTTGTTCTTTTGTTTGAAGAATGTTCTCAAAATCAGACAAAAACAAGTATTAGCTCATTCTATCACTTTTTGCAGTGTAGTAATTAACCAAAACTAGATTCTTTACTTTTTCTGTCTTAATGAAAAAACCTAAGTCTTCTTCATCTGCTCCGTCACTTTAAGGTCTCACTTTGAATCTAAACTGATCTAAACTGGTCTAAACTGGTCTGAACTGGTCTGAACTGGTCTAAACTGGTCTAAACTGGTCTGAACTGGTCTGAACTGGTCTAAACTGGTGCCAGAGAAAATAACTGACCCGTTTCCTCACTCCACGCCCGATCTGTGCAGAAACTTCACATAGTCTGTTTTGTTGTAGTAGTAGTAGTAGTAGTAGTAGTAGTTCTGCCTGTTTCTTGGAGAGGCCAAAAAACTTTAATTTCACTGTAAACACGCTGTTGTTTAAATATTTTACTTGTAATAAAAATGTTTGGTTAAAAAGTCTCAAAGTCTAGTTCAATAAATGTTCATTTTCATAACGAGGAGTTTTTCTATCGATGTGTCACAGCAAAGTGTGCGATTCTTATTTTCACATGGAACACACAAAGACACACACACACACACATAGACATAGACACATACACACAAACATAGAGACACACACAGTATGGATAGTATGTCATAATCGGAGAGACAGTGAGTGAGGGGTCTTCCATCTCGTAGCATCCATCTTTGTGCAGCTGTGGGGCCTGCCCAGAGAACCCTGGACCCCTCGGAGCCTGTGGAGGAGGGTCCCCACAAGGACTCCATGGTCAGGCCTGGTTTACACATGAAAGTCTACAGTCAAAGAACGCACAGAAGTGGCAAACATCTGAGTGTGTGTGTCTGTGTCTCTGTGTAAGTGTGTGTGTGTCTCCATGTGTGTCTGTGTGTTTCTCTCTCTCTGTGTCTGTCCTTCTGTGTGTGTGCGTATGCCTGAGTGTGTGTATGCCTCCCAGGTCAGGAAGTGTGTGTGTGTTTGTGTGTGCGTGTGCCTCCCAGAGCAGGGAGTGTGTGTTTGTGTGTGCGTGTGCCTCCCAGAGCAGGGAGTGTGTGCTTGTTTTCATCATTAAATCCCAGGGTCAGAGTCCGGGGTCTCCCTGAGCCCGAGGCGCGGCCCTTTGCTATATTTATTGTTGTTAATGCAGCGTCTGTCAGGTCCAATCCGCCGCACGAGCCCCGTGCACGAGCCCCGTGCACGAGCCCCGTGGATCTGGGCCAGATAATAACATCAGACCTTCATCAAAAAATTAAAAAGCAAGATTTTTTTTGTCTTTTTCATTGCCGCGCTCCACGTTTCTTGGCGTAACCTTTGCCGACCTGCTTTCAAAACATTTGCGGTGCCAGAGAGATGAGTTGTTCTGTTGGGGGGGGGGGGGGGGGAGGGAGGGGTGAGGGAGGGGGAGGCAGCTTCCATAACGAGCACGAGAATAGTTTCATTTGACAGTGGGTCCAACACGTAAAGCTCCAAAAGTAAAAGTGACTTTTCAAATGGGAGCTGGTGTTTTATTGGATTTGAGATTTGTGAGATTCTGACGATGGAAATCACTATTTATTTTTGTAACTCTTCTCATACGATAGAAAAGATTAGTTTTGTGTAGATTGTACAAGATATGACCAGAGTTTATATTAGAAAGAATATATAATACACACACTGTGCAAGTATAGTTCCATCCATCCATTTTCTACCCTTTAATCCATTTCTGGGTCAGGGGGGTGGCAGTCAGAGATGCCACCCAAGTCTCATAGCACCAGCCCCTCACTGACCCTCTGCAGGTGGTGAGTCCACAGGAGGACGGCTGCTCTCTGAGTGTGAGCATAGCCTTGATCTTTCAGTGGGGGCTTCAGGCAAAGTGGGGTTAAGTGTCTTGCCCAAGGACACAACGACAGCAGTCATCAGTGGGAGTCGGTGGAGAAGGTGCAGAGGTGGGAATTGAACCCACGACCTTCTGGCCTTAAGGCCAATGCTCTACCAACTGAGCTACTGTTGCCCCTAAGTATTCTGTACTGTCTATTGTAAATGATGTCAGACAGACTCAGATAATTATTAAAGCTGCACTGACTGACTTTATTTTTGTATTCATTACGAAAGTGCTATCCATGTCCATGTAGTGCATTGGGATATACGTCCTTTTGAAGAAAAAGTAGCGCAGATTTGTGCTGGCCTGACATTATATTTTAGATCGAGTTTTGATGAAACAAGGAAGAGAATGTGTTTCGGGTCCAGATTGTGACCAATCACAGCGGACCACTAGCCCCCACTTTCGTGAGAAATCTACAGGTCCGTTAGCACAGACAGCTGAGTTAGCACAACAAGCGGCGGAGCTAACCTGAAGCTTCCTCGTCTTCGTCACCGGTTACTGCTTACTCAGCGAAACAGCCAAAAGAAAGTCCCGTTCCTCCGCGCTTCCCGGTTCTATCGTTCTATGGTCACGCCATCCACGTGAAAATCCATGTCCATGTATTATCCATATTGGGAGACGCTAGCTCCGTCCCAACAGTGGGTGTGGGGGCGGGCGATAGCTTCGTGGGTGAGGGGAGGGGAGCAGGAAGAGCGAGTCCGCGGCTTCAAACTCCCAAAGTCAGATAGTGCAGCTTTAAGTTCACAGAAGAATACTGAGAGTTAGCAGCACCGTACTCACAGATCAGAGCTCTTTGTCTTTATCGTGGGGATAACACTGGGTTCCTGTGACAGAGTGGGATTCTTTGGCCCCTGTGTATTTTATACCTGTTGAAGAGGCGTGTCCTTGTCAGCCATTTTGTGTTCTGTGGGCGGAGCCACACTCCCAGGTGAACCTCATCAGGAGGAGACACACCCAAAGAACAGGTCTGTTTGTTACTTTGTACAAAATAACACTTGTTTTACACAAGTTCAGGCGTCTCTTTGACACTCGGACTTCTCCACATTTCAAGATCAGCTTCGAGTAAATCCAGATTCAAACTTTGGAGAAGTGTCTCGCACAAACGCAGATTTGTCAGATTTTGAAGGCAGATCCCGTGGATAGAAAGTCCAGCTACACTCGTACATTCTTTGTCCACAGACTGGGAGCGGGTCCATACCCTGAGAAAGGCTCTGATTCGCTGTTTTGGTTTCTCTCTCCTGTCAATCAGATTCTGGGGGCGGGGCTTCAGAAGCTCAAGCTATATGTGAAAGTGAATCATTTTGTGTTTGAGCCTCTGGAGAATGAAAGAGAAAGATCACTCTGTAACTGAAGCTTGAATCAATTAAAAAACTACTCTGGGCAAATGTCTCTGTAATTATGTTTAAACCAGAGATTAGATAAAAGTGTAGTATGGGACCTTTAAAGCTCGGCCGTGCAACATTTTAACCAAGAATACACGAGGCAATCTTCAATGTGATGTAAAACTGACCCATGTCTTTTGTGTGAGACATTTATCGTTCAGACTCGAGAGAAACAGGACTTTTGGGCCGTGTCTAAATCCCTGATGCTGAACACAGTTGGCATAATCCCTTTAAGGCACCTGTAAACATGTCCCAGCTGCTCTGCTAAACTCACATTATCATTAGCTCGCTCTCCAAGTGTCTGCGCCCGAACATGACTTATGCTACACGCTTTTAAGCAACTTATCCTGGGTTTATCCTGTGTAATGATCCTGCAGGTGCTGCTGGAGCTGCCTTTGAAGAGGAGATCCTGAATCACGGAGCAAAGGTCTGCCAACCTCCAGCTCTGCCACAAATCCACTAATCCACACGTATTCAGGAGATCGCCACGGCCATGGATGCCATCGTTAAGGAGCAGAATAATTAGCTAGATTAGCCAAACTGGGCACTCTCTGATGTCGGGATTATATTAGACATATTCTGAGAGAATTGAAGACCAAGAAACTTCTTTGTGTTCCTGAATTTTGCGTTTTACTTCAGTGTTAAAATGGAATATCAAAATTCTCTGACCATAAGACTAAAATATAATATTCCTTTGTCAATTCTAGCCTTTTTTATTTTATTCTCGCTTCATTTTGAACAAAAAATCAACAGCTCTTTACAAACCTGACGCTTTATTTGAGTTACATAGATTAGTTTAGTATCAATACTTTAAAGGAGCAGTATGTAGACAACATGTGGCCCAAAGTGGTACTGCAGCCTCTCCCACTCTCCCTGACTCAGGTTGCCAGATATGCAGACGAATCCAGCTGGGACCATAACAGCTGAATAGACAAGAGTTTTGTCAACAACAAATCTTTAATGATTACTTGACATGAAAATCTTACATATTTCTACTTTAAAGTTCTAATATGTTTTTATTCTTTCAACTTATCGGGATGAAAAGCTTTAGGATCAAAGCTCCTTCAAACTTTTGCTTGTATGATCTTGAAAACGTACCTAAAGGTGAAACTTAAAGCATTGATTAAAACGGACTACTTTATCTGGAGTAAACGTACAGCGCATATGTAATGAATCTGATATCGTGGTCTTGTAATGGCACCTGTTAAAGTTACTGATGTTTCCAGAATATGTGTTCTTCTTCTGTAAGAGACAAACATAACTTTGTGAAACTAATACATGACAGACGCACTACAAATAAAAGCTTTCATTGTTGTTATTATGACTCGTACAAATTGACCGTGAGCCATAATCAGTTATTCATTCATTTTATAACAAAGACTTCGCACATGTCGCTTTGTGTGGAGTGATCGTCGTCATTTAAAGTTGTTACAGAAACACATTTGACCTATAATAATTTGAACAATAATCTAATTTTCCGAGTTTCTCAAAGTCACGATTACTAAAAAGATAAACTTTAACAGATCTCACAATGGAGAAAATGTCACAAACTGAAAAGATGAAACTACGACTGTGTGATGTCACTCACCACAGCTGCATCAGAACCTTTTATGGACTTTAGACTTTTGTTACTCATTTACAAATAACATGGATTCTAAAGGGTCAGAGCTTTACGAGGAGGTACAGCTCGACTATTGGTGGAGAATAAGTTGGCTGAATGACACTGCAAAAGTATCTCAATGGTGACTTTGTGTTAACGACAGCGGACCACGTAGAATGACACAGCGGGCCGCATTTGGCTCTCGGGCCGTAGTTTTGCACAGAATCAAACATAATCCTCGTCAAGTCAGGCCCCGCATTTAAGATTCCACTTCCCAATGGTCAAAATGTTTATTTTCGGTGTGATTTTAAACTCCTGACATGGTTTTAGTTTTTTTATGGAATATTAGCATACGATTAGCATTAAGTTCAGCGGTGACAGGCTGTAAGAAGCTCGGAGGCTGAGGACCTGCCACCGCGAGTGACAACTGTGTGAAACCGGATCACTCCAAGCCCCAGACAAGGCCTCTTCCCAGGGCAGAACCTTCAGCTAACCCCCCTCACCCCCCTCACCCCTCTTCCCTCACCCCTCCCTCCCCCCAAATCACATCCCTGAAGTTTTAATGGCTGGCAAAGTTGAGTACGGAGAGCAGCCGTGTGCATTTGTGTGGTTTTGGGCCGTCAGCCCCGGACCAGGACTCAGAGGGACATCAGGAGTCGGTCTGGGTCCGTCAGCCCTGGGAGCAGGCGCAGGACTTATTTCAGATTATTTATTCTTTTGTCCAATGTTCACAATCTGTCAACTCGGTCTTGACCACGGAGGACGGCGGCCGGAGATTCCAAACTCATCAAGTTGCAGCAGACACAGAAAAAAACAGAAACGTGGACGAGGAAAAGTGAAAGGAGTTGGTTTGGATTGATTCAAAAGCAGGTGATTGGTTCAAAAGGGAAACATGTAGAAGAAAAAGAAGAATGTTGTTCCTGAAGTTTGGAAATTTCAGTTTTGATGAATACATATATACACATCAAGGAGCTCCTTAAAGGCAAAGTGGGGTTAAGTGTCTTGCCCGAGGACACAACGACAGCAGACATCACTGGGAGTTGGTGGAGAAGGTCTCGCGGTGGACTCAAACCCACAACCTTCAGGCTCATACTGGTAAGTTTTGAATGGGAATCCTGACATAAGTGTTTAACTCACTTCTTGTTTATTAATATTTTTGTCAATTTAACCACGAACCTTCTTTACTATTGGCATGTTTCAGTCATCTTTTTATGCCCCTGAGACCCAGCAACGGATGAAGCGGAAGAAAATGAATGTGTGGAATTTTTACTTTATAGATTTTTCCAAGTTAAATGTTGCTTTCCATTTACTTTCCTATTATGTAAAGTATTTTTCAACAAATCAAAATGTAAAATATTCCCTCCCCTTGGCCTAACTACGACCAGTAAGATTTTCTGGAGATTTGAATTCATTGCTCCAATCAGAAAGCTGTGGAGGTTAGCATGGGCGGGGCTAAAGTTCAGCTGGAGCTCATTCAAGCCTCGTGATCCAAGATGGCGGCCTGTTCAGGTCAGCGGCTCGTGCTCAGTCGGACACACACGAGCACAGAGAGGTTAGAGGAACTCACCCATATTTGGTCATAGTCTGGTCCTTCCGGTTCTTTACACTGGACGAGCTCCCATGATGCTTTGCGCCAAATAATGTGTGTGACTCTCATGCACCTGCACAGAGGGGTAGCGTTCTGACCAAGGTTCTCTGTCAGGTTCTCTGTCGGGTTCTCTGTCGGGTTCTCTGTCGGGTTCTCTGTCAGGTTCTCTGTCGGGTTCTCTGTAGGTTCTCTGTCAGGTTCTCTGTAGGTTCTCTGTAGGTTCTCTGTCAGGTTCTCTGTCAGGTTCTCTGTCAGGTTCTCTGTAGGTTCTTTGTAGGTTCTCTGTCAGGTTCTCTGTCAGGTTCTCTGTCAGGTTCTCTGTAGGTTCTCTGCAGGTTCTTTGTAGGTTCTCTGTCAGGTTCTCTGTAGGTTCTCTGTCAGGTTCTCTGTAGGTTCTCTGCAGGTTCTCTGTAGGTTCTCTGCAGGTTCTCTGTAGGTTCTTTGTAGGTTCTCTGTCAGGTTCTCTGTAGGTTCTTTGTAGGTTCTCTGTCGGGTTCTCTGTAGGTTCTTTGTAGGTTCTCTGTCGGGTTCTCTGTCAGGTTCTCTGTAGGTTCTCTGCAGGTTCTCTGTAGGTTCTCTGTAGGTTCTCTGCAGGTTCTCTGTTAGGTTCTCTGTCAGGTTCTCTGTAGGTTCTCTGTCAGGTTCTCTGTAGGTTCTCTGTAGGTTCTCTGTAGGTTCTCTGTCAGGTTCTCTGTCAGGTTCTCTGTAGGTTCTCTGTCAGGTTCTCTGTCAGGTTCTCTGTCAGGTTCTCTGTAGGTTCTCTGCAGGTTCTCTGTCAGGTTCTCTGTAGGTGCTCTGTAGGTTCTCTGTCGGGTTCTCTGTCAGGTTCTCTGTAGGTTCTCTGCAGGTTCTCTGTCAGGTTCTCTGTAGGTGCTCTGCAGGTTCTCTGTCAGGTTCTCTGTAGGTTCTCTGCAGGTTCTCTGTTAGGTTCTCTGTCAGGTTCTCTGTAGGTTCTCTGTCAGGTTCTCTGTCAGGTTCTCTGTAGGTTCTCTGTAGGTTCTCTGTCAGGTTCTCTGTCAGGTTCTCTGTCAGGTTCTCTGTCAGCTGAGGTCGAGCTGTTTTAGTTTATATTGAGTTCTATGGGACTTTTTTCTGGGTAACGTGAATGAAGTCTGCAGTACCAGTAGCGCCCCCTGTGGTCATGGGTGGAACTGCTATAATCCTAGTAATACTATCCAGATATTATTACAGATCCATGGTTTCCGAGCGCACCATCGAAAAAGTCGACTCTGTAGTAAATTCTCCAGTTTGTCCAACTCCTGTTTTTTGACCCAATGCTTTTAATTTCTGATATTTACAAATCCGCATTTTAGTTCGGTCTGAGAGAACGGTTGTTAATATTTTCCGATCGCTGTGGACTTTGAGGCGTTTGGAGGTTTGTTGACGGAGCTGAGAGGCTTAACTAATTTTGGAACGAGAGCGAGAAAAGAGAGAGCGAGAAAAGAGAGAGCTGAGGGGGATTTGGGGCTATTGTTGCCGTCTGTTTGATCTAGGAATTCTGGGAAAAAAGTCTGGAGATGTCACAAAAATGATTTATAAAACTTGGCCCAAGATGATTTTTCCATTTGTGGCTTTTCTGAAACAATATCTTCTTCCTGCGCCACAAAGTGAAATGTAGCGTGTCATGTTTGAGCTTTAAGATAATATTGGTCTTTTAAATCGATATCAAAGCTGGGATCCTTAACACATGTGTTCAATAGTGCCACAGCTTTAACACTTAAAGAAATGTGCAGCACTGGGATCGTATTCATGATTCTTCATCACAGAAAAGAAAATCAGATTTTTAGACATTTTTAGTTTTTGTGAATGTCAAAAATCCTTTGTTTTGTTCTGGGTTTTTTATATTTTTGTTTTTTTCTTTGGTCCCTTTGCTTCGTGTTCTTTTGTTTTTCTTATATTTCTGCTGTTTGTCTTGATTTTGATAAAATAAAAATGAAAAAGCAATGTACAATTATTTTTTTGACATTACAGATTAAATTTTACAGATTACAGGTTTCAGATTACAAAACACAGGTCACAGGTTACATTACGGATTATAGATTAAAGGTTATAGTTAAAGATTATAGATTTTAAATTACAGATTACAGATTATAGATTACAGGTTACAAGATTTAAGTAGAAACAGTGAATCAAAAGGTGTAGTTAAAGAAGTGTTGGTGCATTAGATCAGTATAATGTTCTTGTCAAGGCGTAGGAACCGTGGACAAAACACCAAGCTAAACTCCATTCATGACAAAGAGACGAGTCGACGTAGTATTTCGTTTCTTTACTGTGAAGACTCTTTCACCATAACATGGAGTGAAAACTGCATAAAAATACAGAAAAACAAGAAATATTCAGTTTCACATAAATGATAATGTTAACCAGGCATACTACAAATGCAGCTTCTCTTAGCATAGCACATTTTAGCATAGCGTTTTTTTTTAGCAACATAATCATGCATTTCAAATGAACTAACTGCAATTTTTTAACAAAATAAACTTTGAATCACACAAATATAAGTATCTAATCATGTCCCAGTTACTTACGACATTGATGGACCAGTCTTTAGCAAAAGATGGACATGGATTCTGTAGCTGCAACTAGCGGAGCTCTGTGCCATTACAGGGCTTGTAAACAGGAAGTGACGTCACCACTAAACTTTATCGACAAACTTTGAACAACAAAAGTGAACAGATTGACTTCTGCAAATTATAAACAACACACTCCCCGCCTGACCTCTAAGGGGTCACTACTACTTTTCACATTACCAACCAACTTAAACTGCAGGGAGAAGCAAAATGACTTCAGTAACAGGTCTAAGATACGTCTTCAAAGTGCCCTGGTCAACTATAGTTATCTCCACTTTCCTAACGTGTCCGTCTTTGCTGGGAAAAGTGGAACTTATTCTTCCCATTGGCCAGTGGTTCCGTTCAGCTTGCTTGTCTTTAAGCAGGACCACGTCTCCAACTTGTAAGTCTTTGTGATGAGTGTTCCATTTTTGTCTGATTTGCAAGCATGGCAGATATTCCTTGCGCCACCGTGTCCAGAAGTAATTTGCCAGTGCTTGTACTTGTCTCCAGTGTTTAATGTGCATGTCCTTCTCTGGAAAGTCCCCAAGCGGTGGAAGAACACCAGACTTTTGTGTGAGGAGCATGTTTGGAGAAAGGACTAGTGGAACATCGGGGTCCGTAGAAACAGGTACTAGTGGCCGTGCATTCATGATCGCAGTAACTTCTGCCATCAAAGTGGATAAAACTTCATGGGTGAGATCAACTTTTAGCTGGAGAAACATGGAGTCTAAGATCCTTCGAGTAACACCTATCATTCTCTCCCAGCTCCCTCCCATATGTGACGCATGAGGAGGGTTGAACTCCCAAACACATCCATTTTCACTGAGAAATCTTTGAATCTTTGGGTCTTTTGAGTTTTTGTCCATTCCAAGTTCTTTGCTAGCGGAAACGAAGTTTGTACCACAGTCAGACATCAACTTCCTGGCTGGTCCTCTAAGAGCAAAGAAACGCCTGATTGAATTGACACAACTTGATGTATCCATAGTCTCTATAAGCTCAATGTGGACCGCTCTGGAAGTTAAGCAACTAAACATGATTGCCCACCTTTTGCTTTCGGCGTGTCCACCACGGGTTCTCCTTGCTACGACCATCCACGGACCAAAAACATCGAGTCCAACATAGGTGAATGGAGGACATGCTTGACACCGTTCCGGAGGTAAATCTGACATGTGTTGTTCTTGAAATTTACCTCTGAGTTTCTTGCATATTATGCAGTTGTGAATGACTGTGTTGACTAGACGTTTGCCACTGACAATCCAGTACCCTGCTGCTCTTATGGCCCCCTCCGTCAAGTGACGGCCTTGATGTTTCACCTGGATGTGGTGGTGGCGTGTCAGCAGTAAAGCTATGTGACTGTTCTTTGGCAAAACTACAGGATGTTTTTCATTTGTGAACATGTTTGAATGCTTGAGCCGACCTCCAATACGGATTAAGTCATCAACGATGATGGGATTGAGTTTTTGAAGACAACTGTCTTTTGGAATGAGTTTTTCAACACGTAATGCTGCGAGTTCTTTTTGGAAAGCAGATGCTTGAACTGCCTTGAGAATAACCACCATTGCTTGGTCTAGTTCTTCTGGTGAATGTGGTTGCTTGCACCAGTGCCATCCTTTACATTGACCGTCCTTGTTTGTTTGTTTGTAACATTTGACTATGTGGATCAAGCAGGCCAAAGCTCTTACAAGTGACTGGAGAGTTGAGAAACGTTGAAAACGATTGGGGTCAAAAAAGTTCTCTCTGATGCCTGTGCAGTAGGTTCTAACTTCAGGTCTGATTTCAACGTCCTCATCTGGTTGTATGAGTTCAAACCTTTCAATGGTGTGATTGTCCTTTCTTGTTGTATTTCTCAAGGATGAAGGTCCAGTGAACCACGTTGTTTGGGTCAGGGAAGAGGCTGGAATGAATCGTGAAACATGATCAGCCGGATTTTCTTCAGAAGGAACATGCTGCCATTGCTCTGGTTTTGTGGAATGACATATGCGCTGAATCCTGTTGTGCACATAGACATAGAACCTTTTACTGGTATTATGGATGTACCCAAGTACAACTTTACTGTCTGTGTAGAATCTTACTTCATCGAACTTTACATCCAACTCTTCTTGGATGAGATCAGCTAATTCCACAGCCAAGACAGCTCCACAGAGTTCCAAACGCGGAATTGTGGGTTCCGATCTGGGGGCTAACTTTCCTTTAGCCATAACAAATCCAATCTCTGTGTTGCCATTCTTCTGATATGTCTTCAGATAAGCAACAGCTCCAATCGCCTTCACAGAGGCATCAGAGAACACGATAAGCTCTTTGCGTTCGGCGTTACCAAGTGACATGTTCGTATATGTTCGTTGGATGTGCAACCGTTTGATATCTTGAAGAGATTTGTGCCAGTTGTCCCATTTGTCATGTTTTTCATCTGCAAGTGGCGTGTCCCAATCAGAATCGTCAGCTGTAAGCTCTCTTAGAAGGGCTCTTCCATGCGTTGTGACCGGAGCCAGGAAACCTAGAGGGTCAAATATGCTGTTTACCATTGATAACACACCACGACGTGTGAAAGGCTTTGGATCTGTTGAGACTGAAAAGGTAAACGTATCGGTTGATATCTCCCATAAAAGGCCCAAACTCCGCTGAGTGGACTGGGTTTCTCCACTAAGATCCAAGTCCTTCACTGGTGTCGCACAATCATCTTGGGACAAAGCTTTTAGAACATCTTGGCTGTTTGAGATGAATTTGTGGTGGCGGATATTTGACTCTGCGAGTGACAACTGTGTTCTTTTGAGAAGGTCCGCTGCTTGGTGATCAGTAGGAACGGAAATGAGCCCATCATCAACGTAAAAATGCCTCTCGACAAACTCCACAGTGTCCTCACCGTACTTTGGAGCTCCTTCCCTGATTGCTCTTCTCAGGCCATATACCGCAACGGCAGGTGAGGGACTATTGCCAAATACATGGACTTTCATGCGATAATCAATTACTTTTTTGTTGACGTCATTCTCTTCGTACCACAGAAACCTGAGGAAGTTCTGATGAGGCTCTGTTACTTCAAAACAGTAGAACATTTGCTGAATGTCTGCCAACACTGCTACTTTCTCCTTGCGAAAGCGTAATAAAACACCAATTAACGTGTTGTTTAGATCAGGTCCGGTTAGCAATACATCGTTTAAGCAGATTCCTTGATACTGTGAGCTTGAATCGAACACCACACGAATCTGGTCTTGCTTTCGAGGATGATATACTCCAAATGTGGGGAGAAAACCAGCATTCCTCATTCTCCTCGAGCGGTGGTGCGACTTCAGCGTGTCCGTTTTGAAAGATTTTGTCCATGAATGTAAAGTACTGTTCCTGCATTTTGGGATTCCGTTTAAATGTTTTTTCTAGCGACACAAATCTTTTTATAGCCTGCTCTTTATTGTTTGGAAGAGACGGCCGTGGCTTTTTGAATGGAAGCGGAGCCACCCATGTGTTTTTGGCATTTTGGTGCGCTTCCTTGTCCATTATGTCCATAAACATTGCATCGTCAATTGATGGAGCAAGTCTGTTGTCCTTGTCAGTTTTGTCAAAAACTGTTTTTCCAAGTGTTTCCTCTGTGACTTTTGTAGAAGACTTGAGTTTTGGTAGCGAGTCCTTTATTTGCATGTAGCTTGTACATGGTTGAAAGATGGAAGGACGACCACTCTCGAAAATAGTTGTTTTGAAGTTGTTTACAATGGGCTTGTGACTGGCTCCGAGGCACACTTCGCCTACTATCACCCAGCCAAGATCTAATCGTTGTGCAAACGGGGCATTGTGAGGTCCGTTTACTTGTTGTCTGACCTTATGTAGTCTTAAAATGTCTCTGCCGAGAAGAAGCAGTATTTTAGCATTTGGATCGAGTTCTGGGAGATGCTTAGCAATGTGTTGCAAATGAGGCTGATGAATAACAGCATTTGGAGTTGGGATCTCTGCGCGGTTATTCGGAATGTCACAACACTCTATAAGTGACGGAAGCGGAATTGCCATATTCCCTTCAATGGACTCTATCACAAATCCATCTGCACGTCTTCCTAACGTTTCTGTCATGCCTGAACAGGTTCTTAGCTGGTAACATGAAGGCTCGGTTTGTATTCCAAACATACTGAAAAACTCTGGTCTGGCCAAAGAGCGATTGCTCTGATCATCTATTATCACATACGTCTTTATCGCTTTGTGTACAGCATTTTGTGGATAGATCTTTGCAAGGCATATTTTAGCACATGAGCGTCCAAACTGTTCTTTACCACATACCTCAGTACAGTTTGAAGTTACCACTGTAGTATCTGCGATGTCAGAATTGTCTACTTTAGTGGTTCCAGACTCCCCGCCATTCGCCTGTTGAATTGGTGGGTCCTTTGGGTGTGGATATGGTGTGTTTGGATGCATGGCTGAGATGTGATATATTGACTCGCATTCAGAACATTTAATAGATGCCTTACATTCCTTAGCTAAATGTGATGATGAAATGCAACATTTAAAACAAATTCCACTTTTCTTGAGGAAATCTTTTCTTTCTTCTATACGTTTGTTTCGAAATGCCTTGCAACTTTGGAGTGAATGTGGCTTATTGTGTAAAGGGCACACTTTGGATGGGTCTGAGTTTGTTGTTCTGCTGTATTGTTGTGAAGAAATGTCCGTTTTCTGCACTATGATAGGTTTATCATACATTGTTTTCTTGAGTGGTGTTCGGTCTGTTTTTGAAATGAATATGGCCGTTGGAGTCATAAAGCTGGGATCATTCCTTTTCTTTGCCTCATAGCACACAAACTCACAGAAGTAGCGAAAAGGAGGAAAAAGTCCACAATTTTCTTCTTTGTATTTGGATCCCGAAGAGAGCCATTTTTCTTGGAGTCCAAATGGTAACTTGGTTACGATGGGTGATATGCCACGTGACGTGTCTAGAAATGACAGGCCAGCCAGATAACCGTCTTCTTTCGCACCGAGTATTTCTGTCAGCAAATCTCCAAGCTCACGTAGTTTAACATTGTCTCTGGCATTAAGTCTTGGAAAGTTCTCCAGACGCTCAAAAAGAGACTTTTCTATTATCTCTGGAGCAGCGTAACACTCTTCAAGCCGATCCCATGCTTTACTCAGTGCTTCAGATGGGTTGTTAATATAAACTGCTCTTATTCGTTTTACATATTCACATGACTCCTTTCCAAGCCATTTAATCATGAGATCAAGTAGTTGCACTGCGCTTAGCTGTATGTCATTTGTTGTACTAGCAAATGATGCATACCATGCACGGTAATTCTCCGGTTTATCATCAAACTGATACAAACCACAGTTTGTTAGATCTCGTCTGGCTAAGTACTGTGCTAGTGGGTCTATTGCCGGTGTTAAGCAGCCAGTATTTGAAGAAAAGGGTGGAGCATTTATGTTAAGCTTTCTCTGGGAATAAGGTTGATAAGTTTGATCTGCTTTCTCCCCTGAATGTGCAAATTTACATTTGTTTTCTCCTTTTATTCTATTTTGTGTTGTCAAATATGAATCATAATGGTCTTCATATCTTTTCATGGTGTCATGTGAATGCCTTGCCTTTTTATCTGGCAACGCCTCACGTATGCAGGAATCGACTGACTTGAACACACCATCTTCGTGCAATTGATTTTCTACTGATATTTGTGATGGTGGAGGAATACTTTTGTAAGTGGATTGTGATTTCACATACTCTTTGGTGCGTTTAATTTTTGCTTCCTGTTCTGATGCATGTTCTCTTTCACCTTCTTCATCCACACTTTGCAAGTCCTCTGCCATTTCTAAAACTTGTGCTTCACGTGCTCTAGCTTCTGCTTCACATTGCACTTTCATTACTTCAAGCTGTGCCTGCAGTTTAGCTTTTTCAAACTCTAGTTCTGCTTCTTTTTTGCTTTTTCTTTATCTTTAGCTGCAGTCTCTAGTTGTAGTTCGAGTTGTTTTACCGCATAGTCTGCTCGTATCTTAGCGGCTTCAGCCTTTGCCCTTGCTCGTCCTGCTGAGCTAGCTGTAGAGGATCCACTTTTTGAAGCCATCTTGCGTGCTGATTCTTTGTCTTTTCACTATAATGTTCTTGTCAAGGCGTAGGAACCGTGGACAAAACACCAAGCTAAACTCCATTCATGACAAAGAGACGAGTCGACGTAGTATTTCGTTTCTTTACTGTGAAGACTCTTTCACCATAACATGGAGTGAAAACTGCATAAAAATACAGAAAAACAAGAAATATTCAGTTTCACATAAATGATAATGTTAACCAGGCATACTACAAATGCAGCTTCTCTTAGCATAGCACATTTTAGCATAGCGTTTTTTTTTAGCAACTTAATCATGCATTTCAAATGAACTAACTGCAATTTTTTAACAAAATAAACTTTGAATCACACAAATATAAGTATCTAATCATGTCCCAGTTACTTACGACATTGATGGACCAGTCTTTAGCAAAAGATGGACATGGATTCTGTAGCTGCAACTAGCGGAGCTCTGTGCCATTACAGGGCTTGTAAACAGGAAGTGACGTCACCACTAAACTTTATCGACAAACTTTGAACAACAAAAGTGAACAGATTGACTTCTGCAAATTATAAACAACACAATCAGTATTACCAGCGAGGCTCCACAGTTTGGGGGTGGGGGGGGGAGGATGTGCTTGTGTGTGGGGGTGTGTGTGTGTGTGGGGTTGGTGGGGGGGCCGCGGATGTGTGTGTGTGTGTGTGTGTGTGTGGGGGGGTGGTGGGGGGTGGTGGGGGTGTGTCAGTTTGCATGTACCTGTCTGAGAGCCTCTGTCCCTGACAGCACCAACACAGACACTCACTGACAGGAAGAGGAGGGGTGCCCACGGGGGAGAGAGGTGAGGGAGGGGTGTCCACGGGGGAGAGAGGTGAGGGAGGGGTGCCCACGGGGGAGAGAGGTGAGGGAGGGGTGCCCACGGGGGAGAGAGGTGAGGGAGGGGTGCCCACGGGGGAGAGAGGTGAGGGAGGGGTGCCCACGGGGGAGAGAGGTGAGGGAGGGGTGCCCACGGGGGAGAGAGGTGAGGGAGGGGTGTCCACGAGGGAGAGAGGTGAGGGAGGGGTGCCCACGGGGGAGAGAGGTGAGGGAGGGGTGCCCACGAGGGAGAGAGGTGAGGGAGGGGTGCCCACGGGGGAGAGAGGTGAGGGAGGGGTGTCCACTAGGGAGAGAGGTGAGGGAGGGGTGTCCACGAGGGAGAGAGGTGAGGGAGGGGTGTCCACGAGGGAGAGAGGTGAGGGAGGGGTGCCCACGGGGGAGAGAGGTGAGGGAGGGGTGTCCACGAGGGAGAGAGGTGAGGGAGGGGTGCCCACGGGGGAGAGAGGTGAGGGAGGGGTGCCCACGGGGGAGAGAGGTGAGGGAGGGGTGCCCACGGGGGAGAGAGGTGAGGGAGGGGTGCCCACGGGGGAGAGAGGTGAGGGAGGGGTGCCCACGGGGGAGAGAGGTGAGGGAGGGGTGTCCACGAGGGAGAGAGGTGAGGGAGGGGTGCCCACGGGGGAGAGAGGTGAGGGAGGGGTGCCCACGAGGGAGAGAGGTGAGGGAGGGGTGCCCACGGGGGAGAGAGGTGGAGGGAGGGGTGTCCACTAGGGAGAGAGGTGAGGGAGGGGTGTCCACGAGGGAGAGAGGTGAGGGAGGGGTGTCCACGAGGGAGAGAGGTGAGGGAGGGGTGCCCACGGGGGAGAGAGGTGAGGGAGGGGTGTCCACGAGGGAGAGAGGTGAGGGAGGGGTGTCCACGAGGGAGAGAGGTGAGGGAGGGGTGCCCACGGGGGAGAGAGGTGAGGGAGGAGTGCCCACGGGGGAGAGAGGTGAGGGAGGGGTGTCCACGGGGGAGGCAGTTGAGGGAGGGGTGTCCATGAGGGAGGGGTGTCCACGGGGGAGAGAGGTGAGGGAGGGGTGCCCACGAGGGAGAGAGGTGAGGGAGGGGTGTCCACGAGGGAGAGAGGTGAGGGAGGGGTGTCCACGAGGGAGAGAGGTGAGGGAGGGGTGTCCACGAGGGAGAGAGGTGAGGGAGGGGTGTCCACGGGGGAGAGAGGTGAGGGAGGGGTGCCCACGAGGGAGCGAGGTGAGGGGGAGGGGTGTCCATGAGGGAGGGGTGTCCACGGGGGAGAGAGGTGAGGGAGGGGTGCCCACGGGGGAGAGAGGTGAGGGAGGGGTGCCCACGAGGGAGAGAGGTGAGGGAGGGGTGTCCACGAGGGAGAGAGGTGAGGGAGGGGTGTCCACGAGGGAGAGAGGTGAGGGAGGGGTGTCCACGGGGGAGAGAGGTGAGGGAGGGGTGCCCACGAGGGAGCGAGGTGAGGGAGGGGTGCCCACGGGGGAGAGAGGTGAGGGAGGGGTGCCCACGGGGGAGAGAGGTGAGGGAGGGGTGTCCACGGGGGAGAGAGGTGAGGGAGGGGTGCCCACGGGGGAGAGAGGTGAGGGAGGGGTGTCCACGGGGGAGAGAGGTGAGGGAGGGGTGTCCACGAGGGAGAGAGGTGAGGGAGGGGTGTCCACGAGGGAGAGAGGTGAGGGAGGGGTGCCCACGGGGGAGAGAGGTGAGGGAGGGGTGTCCACGAGGGAGAGAGGTGAGGGAGGGGTGTCCACGGGGGAGAGAGGTGAGGGAGGGGTGCCCACGGGGGAGAGAGGTGAGGGAGGGGTGTCCACGGGGGAGAGAGGTGAGGGAGGGGTGTCCACAGGGAAGGGAGGGGTGTCCACGGGGGAGGCAGTTGAGGGAGGGGTGTCCATGAGGGAGGGGTGTCCACGGGGGAGAGAGGTGAGGGAGGGGTGTCCACGGGGGAGAGAGGTGAGGGAGGGGTGTCCACGGGGGAGAGAGGTGAGGGAGGGGTGTCCACAGGGGAGGGAGGTGTGTCCACGGGGGAGAGAGGTGAGGGAGGTGTGTCTGTGGGGGAGGGAGGCGTGTCCACGGGGGAGAGAGGTGAGGGAGGTGTGTCTGTGGGGGAGGGAGGCGTGTCCACGGGGGAGAGAGGTGAGGGAGGGGTGTCCACGGGGGAGAGAGGTGAGGGAGGGGTGTCCACGGGGGAGGGAGAGGACCACAGATGTAAATACATGTGGTCCTCATCACAGAGCTGTCCAAGTCTAAATCTTTATAAGATAATATTCAAACCTCCTAAAGCCAGATCCCGTCTCCGTCCTCTGAAGCCAAGCAGAGCAGGGCCTGGTTAGCGCTGTGATGGGAGACCTCTGGGAACTGGGAGCACCTGTTTAGACAAATACTGACGGTTTCATAGAACTTATATTTATTGGAGCATATTTGATGTTTTTGAGCCGTTTTAACATATTTTTATTATTATTATTATTATTTATATCAATGACTCCAGACCAGGTTCATCGCTAATTAGACAAATACTGAATAGAAAAAGGCCAGTTTTTATAACAAATTTGGATTTTTTAGCAGTGTAATCCCATTCTTTTAGCTTGGATTTGATCAGATTTATCAGTTTAACATCATAGTTTTTGATAAATTCCTTAAATGTTTTGAAATGACTCGGTTCAGATCGGTTCAGCACAAATCTCTCAAACTCTCTTCCAACGTCTCGATAAAACCTTGAATCTGCTGTTTTTTTATTTTACTAGTTTTAAGATACTTCATAAACTTTTCAGAGGAAAAAGTCTGAGCCGTGAGTTTTTAAGTTTGTTTTAAGTAATTTTTCTTATTTCCAGACTTTTCTTCTTTAGATAAAATTAGTTTGTGATGCTGTATTCTAAGAAAACTCGAAAATGTTTAAGAAATAATAAAATAACACTTGAAATGTAAGTTTTTACGTTTAGTCAGGTTATATTTTCTTGTTCTATTGGTATAAATTAATTATACATTTAAAACATTTCGTATTTTAATCAGTATTTTACTTTTTTGTAAGAGATTTTTTCCAGTGCGTTATGCTCTGGACTCATCAGGGATAAAACTAAATAAAATAAAATATAATATAAATATAATAATAAATTACCCCCCCTCTCTTCTACATTCTCTGCCTCTCTCTCTTTCAGTCTACGGTCTAAAAAAACTCAAAGAAAAAACTCAAATTAAGATAAAAACCAGAGATTGAAACGTTTATAACCTTCTATTTTGCCTTTTTTTTGCAGTGTGGGTAAAGAGCAAAGGTTGACTGGGTGAGGGGGGGTGAGTGTGGGGGGGTCTGGGGAGGATGGGGGGGGGGTCGTGCAAAGTGACACAGACCCCCGTTGGCGGCCTAATTACATTTTCCACTTTTCCACACTCACATTAGGTCCGCATCGAGCCAGAAGGAAACGAACCCATGGATCAAACGCCGTTCCTCCATCAGAACAAAAGACGACTGCTTTATTAGCATTTAAACCAGGGGTGTCCAAACTTTTAGTAAGAGGCCACTTTAGTTCCTCAGACTGGTCCAGACCCGACGTCACGGACTGAAAAACTGTCTTGACGGACATCGGGCTGTTCGGAGGTTTTAAATGATCCAACAGGTCTGTATGTCTGAGCTGAAGTTGGCTGAATGACACAGTGAACGTGTGTTGATCATCTCAGAGACGGCTGTGGGTTAGCGAGACAGAGGGCCACAGAACCTGAAGCTTAGGGCCACAGCTGGCCCCTGGAACAGATTTGACTGAAGACATTTGACTTAAAGTGTTTCATTTCTATTGTAATAAATTATACAGATTAATACTTTCACAATAAAAGTATAAAATACGTCTTTATTGACCAAAAATAACATAAATTGTGCTTATTTCTTGAATGGGAAGTTTGTTGTTGTTTGAATGTAGTTTGTCAAAAGATTATTTTACTAGTTTTAAAATACTTCATAATCTCAGAGAAAAGTCTGAGCAGTGAATTTTTAATTAAATTTTTTTTTTCTTATTTCCAGACTTTTCTTTAGCTAAAATAAGTTTGTGATGCTGTATTTTAAGAAAACTCAAAAATGTTTAATAAATCAGTAAATATTGCTTTAATTGTGTGTTTTTAAACTAGAGTCGTTTGGGGCCAGTTTTATTTTATTATTTTCAGAAATCTTACGTCATATTTTCTCTATTCGCAAATAATTTTTAGTATTTTAAGCAGTATTTTACTTGTTTTTAGATATGTTTTTCTTGAATGTCTTTTTCACATCACGACCAAAGAACTACAAATAAAAAATATCCTGTTTTTTTTTTTTTTACTCATGTTTAATCTTGTGTTTTAATAAATGGCTTTGAGATAAACTGAACCAAAACTGAAACTAAGGAAAGATTAACTTTATTGATGTCACACGTTTGGCTCAGACAGAATCACTCAGATTAAAAAGACAGAAGTGAAACATGTTTAAGGTTAAAAATATATAAATATAATCTGAGCAGGAAATAATTATGTACAATACTGGTTTTTTTTCATGTTTAAAGTAATCCTCAAATTAAGCTGTGGCTCATTCATAATAATCTGTAACTGTGTAATTTTTGTCAGGACTCCGTTGATAAAGACGTTCTTAATCTCAATGGGACTTTCCAGGTTAAATAAAGGTAAAATAATAATAATAATAAAAAAAATCAACACCAGCTGCGCTTCACAGGCACAAAGATAAAATAAAAAAACAGCATAAAATACATGTAAATAGTAAAATGGTAAAACTCAGTCGGTGTTAAAAACCAAGGTGTAAAAATGTGTCTTTAAACTAGACTTAAAAACTTCCACTGAACAGAGGTCACTGTTTATCAGCAATGACCAAGTTTAAAATACTTCATAATCTCAGATAAAAAGTCCGAGCAGTGAGTTTTTAAGCTTTTTTTAACTGATTTTTCTTATTTCCAGACTTTTATTTAGTGGTTTTATCTCCAGAGTGAGATAAAAACCTTATCTGAGTTTTGCTGATCGCACAGAAAAACCATGAATCACATCCCACAAACTGTTTTCCAAAAGCTAATTCCACATCACACACTTCTTAGAAA